>CM067360.1:104536579-104739431 GCA_034401795.1 Chaetoderma sp. LZ-2023a | reverse complement strand
ACATTTTGAAACTAATTTAACTGGGTGCTGTTGCTGCCTAGGTATAGCAAAGACATACAATGTGTACAACTTGACGGACGATTAAGCGTTCGTGACGAACTTTTGGCTGGGAATATTCGTAGGAAGAAACATAAAATTGGTCTGGCCTAAGCATTAATGATGATACATAAATATGGTATGATATGTATTATAATCAACCATGGCGAGCGCATTCACGGCGTAATTGGTTATGACATTATTGTTGACGTCATATGACTGGTAGATAAACTGAATCCATCCATTGGGTAGTGCCGGAGTCGGTGCTCAGATAGGTGACACCTGTGCATCAACGCCAACATGTGCTGCCATGGTTGCTCCAGCCACTTGTTATGTAGGTTGGGATCGATTTATATACTTTGTAACCTGAATTCCCAGAATCAAGGTAAATATACAGGTAAGCTGTTGAAGACTTTGAAGATTGAAACTAATTTAACTGCGGATGCTTCTGCCTGTGTCAGCAACAGCGCCCAGTCAAAACCAGTTTCAAGATATTCAATAGTACGTTCATGATTAAATAGTAGATACAACAAAGACATACACTTCGTGCAGTAGTGACGGACCTTTCAATTTTCCTGATGGAGCTATAGGCTTATGTCATTAGAATTGTGGCACCGGCCAGCATGTGACGTAATTCATTTTGATGTCAGATAGCCTACTTGAGTGACAGATTGGATTGCTCTCATCATCCTGATGCTTAGGTTGCTTTGACTGCAACAGAGACCTTAACTGGCTGATTCCCGGCGCTAGACAATATGGATGAAGATGGCAAAGGCCATCTGCTACTGACCCATGTGCACAGACACCCAGCATTTGCTATAAGACATAGCAATTGGTCCTATCAGATAAGACCACTCATCTTGGATTCCTGGTGAGCGCTTTTTGACAGATTGAATCAATGCATAGTTGGGAAAATTAACGTAACAGACCGCGAAGATTCTGACGGTCTTTTTGGCGCGGACTTTCATGAAAAAAACTAGGTTGAAGCAGGAAGGGAGTGGACCTTTCCAGTATATCTATCTTTCATACGACGTCATAATCAACTACGGGATGTTAGGATGACGTCATAATCAATGACGTCATGCATGACGTAGATAAGTACGTTACGAGCGCATAATTGGTGACGGACTAAGCGTTGTTGTACGAATTGTATGTCTTTACTCCTTAATAAAGATGCTATTTAATATTTTGAAACTAATTTGCCTGGGCGCTGTTGCTGCCATAGGCAAAATTACTTTCAAAATATTCAACCGCTTACCAGAATATTGGAAATTAATAGGAACTTAGCTAAAGAGGGGCGGGAGATTGCTAAAACTAGAAAGGTCCATTGCAAATATTCTATATTTCTCCCTACACGTCTCACTCATGGAACATAACTACGGTATGGAAGCTAACTGACAAAGAAATGGAACCTAAGACATATTTGCAAGATCTCTTTTGCGCCAGTTCGGGCCTCGCTCAACACCCACCAAATCCAACATTGTATGCATGGCTCGCTCTGTACTCTACTAGCAGTGGCCGAGATTCGCAAGAAATCTGTCAGCCTACTAAGAAACTTGGTATCGACGACCCATCACGTGACAAATATACCATCGCGTTAATACAACTTTATATGAAGTTAACATCCAGTAATATACCGCAAAGGTTATACAAGCTTTCTTTCAGTCCACATATTCTCGTTACTCCATACTGCCAAAGACCGTGGGACAATTGGCAAATTCTTACACAGATACCATTTTCATGTTAACGAATAATTCCGTAATACCACAGAATTACATATACTCATTTTGATGTTAAAATATGATTTGGCCACTTACTTGTTTATCTTAAGTTATCGTACGTTGTTAACTTCTCTTACGTTGTCTTAGAGCCGCGTTTATCGAATCATTCTCAACGTAAACAACTTCATTGATGTCTATGAATACAGCTATCTGAAAACCTCTTCAATCCGTAGAAAGAAAGCTACTCGACATTACTCAACCTAATTGCTTTTTAAAAAACATTTCAATTATGTCAGAAGACAGGAAGTAGATTATGTTCGGTTTCAAATTTAATATAGGCTGGCACTTAATCCCTCTTAATCTGATTTCGCATACGCCTAGGTTTTAAGGAGTACAATACTTTATTGAAAATAATTTGACTAAAAGTCGTCGCTGACTACGATACGGCAAATTGTTTGCATTAGGCTTAGATCAATTGTAGGGTGTAGGCGTATTAGTCGCATTGACTGGGTCTGCCAATACAATGAGCGAGTTATGGCAGGTGAGACGGATATACTACGTCGTCTTACGCGCCTAGGATAATTCAGTGTCATCGAAACGTCATATGATGATTCAAAACGTCAAAACATTAAATTCAAAAGCGATCAATAATTTACATTTTCAAATTAACTCACACACACACACACACACACACACACACACACACACACACACACACACACACACACACACACACACACACACACACACACACACACACACACACACACACACACACACACACACACACACACACACACACACACACACACACACACACACACACACACACACACACACACACACACACACACGCACATATATATATATATAACGGGCTTTCAAAGTAGTGTATTAAACATGTACGCTATTTTTTCAACGCTGTACGTTGGTGATAATATGGGTTACCTCAATCCAGCGTGACATTTCCCTTAAGGGCTGGGGATAGATAGGCTATGTAGTGTTCCCATGACATAGGCATATTCTATAATTTAACTACTATACGGGCAAAACTTACTTTCACGATTTGTATGAAAGCAAATTGTTCAACGTTACTTTGGTGTTTCGGGACTGCACCAACATAACTCCCAGCTAAAAAAATTTCGGCACAATAGGCCCTGTTGAGAGAGAGATAGAAATGCTAACCGTAGTCAGTGCCAGTGCCTGGTTTTGTTTGCTTAGACGGTCAACAAATATTTAGAATAGCAATTCTGACTGCAGAGGCGCATGGTCTAGCGGAACTAGTGTCATAGGGGGCCATAATTATTGTCAAATAATTTAGGCCTAATTTAGTACAATTATATTGCGCGCTATATTTAATGGGACATTTTAGTGTGGGTAGTCCTTATATAGCCTACAGCCCATTACACTACACGTCAGAAATAGCTTAATATGTTTCCAAAAACAATAACAGAAATATGTTAGTTATAGTATCATTTTGATCACGATGTAAAAATGCCAGCCATTCCAGTTGACACTTTTCAAAAATGGTCGTCTATTGGTCCGCAAACTGGCATATCTCAAGACAACGACAGAAGCTTGTTTCCTCTGGCTTGACCACTGCGGTAACTATTTAACTCTTTAACACTCATATCAACCAAAAACGGCTTCCGTAGTGGTCTTGAGAAATGTCCAATTGCAGACCAGGAAAACAGTATTTTTGAAAATTTACCACTGGAATGACTGGCTCGATAACCGTGCCAATCATTCCAGTGGGAAATTTTCTAAAATAGTCTTCTCTTGATCTACAAATGGACATTTTCTATAAGAAAATTGAAATTTTCTTGAAAATGTAAGGGTTAAAGGGTTATTAGAGCGAAGCTAAGCAGCAACAATTTCCAGATAAATGGCTTTTAAAATATCCCCCATATTGATATTTCCTCAAGAGTGTGACGTATATAGACTACCGGTACCGTCTCTCGTGCCTGGAAGATTCATTTATGCATAATAGATGTCAAGTTACAACGAGTAGGACGTCGTACTGTTTCTCATCTAATGGAGAAAATGTTTTCAAGGACATAGATGTATGCTATAGACCTACCTGCTTCAGACCTGTCAAACATCTGACAAAAAGTCCCTCAACTAATTTTCTCTGATCAAGATATGTATAGAAACTCAATGATGCGGATATATCTGTTGGTATATCAGGATGAGAAAAGAGAAGATATCAAAAGTAATTTGTATGTACCAGGAGGCATGTACATTTAAGCCATTGTGAACGAAACTTCAAGCGTGAAATGGTCTGTATTAAATTAACCCTTCTCATGTTAACGTAAACATTTAATAGCCAAATCGTCCAAAAATGGCCTCTGTAGTGTCCTTGAGGAATGCTCATTTGCTGAGCAAGAGAAGACTAGCAAAAAAAAATTAACCACTAAAAAGACTGGCTCGATAACCGAGCCAGTCATACCAGTGGTAAATTTTCAAAACAAACTAGAACTTTTTTATCGTTAGCACTTTAATGATCAAGCAGGCTAAAACGCCACCTGCGGTGGTCACGAGAAGTATCCATATACGAGATAACAGAAAGCTATTCTTGGCAATTGAAATCGTAAATTTACCAAAAATTGTCTTCTCTAGGCCGGCAAATAAATATTCATGAGCAAAGATTTAAGGTTTTTAAAACAAATCTTCAGGATTGTAGGGTTTTAAGCGCACCGAGGCGCTGCTAACACAACTCGGATTAAGATTGAAGCTTACCTTGGATACCGTATGGGCTATAACGGCACTTGTCAGAGCATCGGTCTATGTAGAAGAAACTCAGAATCAGTCCTTGTGGTTTAATTTTTACTACGATATTTCCTAAATTCTAACATCGAAACATATAATTGAATATATTTATACATGCGCGACTGAAAGAACTCCAGCGGGGCTACCGTTACCATAGACTTGAATGATAGCAAAAATAAATTCATAGTATTTCTATATTTATCTATTCAGAATTCTACACAATGGTATTCGGTTATATTGGTCAGCGTTTAATCTTATTACCTTCCAACCTACACTACGTCATCGGAATTTACGGTTCTATCATAGGTGACTGTCATTAACCATTTAACCATAGAGTTTGTTCAAGAAAATTCAAATTTTCTCATACAAAATGTCCATTTACAGACCAAGTTAAGACTATCTTTGAAAATTTACCACTGGAATGACTGACTCGGTTATCGAGCCAGTCATTCCAGTGGTAAATTATCTAAAATAGTATTCTCCTGATCTGCAAATGGACATTTCTCAAGACCATTACAGAAACCGTTTTTGTCTGATATGAGTGTAAAGGGTTCAAGAAAAGAGGGTCTGACAATATGTCACGTGATTTTTTTCTTTATCGGGTTAGTGCGAGCTTATCTAATGCGTAGGAAGGTGTTAACGGTATAGAAAAACTCAAATTCGTTACTCATATTTTTGTCGATAAGCCTACTAATATAATTAACCATCTTAAGACTAAATCTGACAGATAAATAGAACATAGGCCTAATACGTATTCTGTTGACAATTTGGAAACTAACTTGCCGGTGTAAGCAAATCAGTTTCCTAACCAAATCAGTTTCAAAATATTCAACAAGTCACATTATTATCTCGAAAACTAGAAATCAAAGCCTACGAGTGAAGAGGGTAACAGAACCAGTTTCGCAACTATTCAGTTACCAGTACCCTTTCATTGCCACGCAACCCAGTGCGCTATTTGTATACAAATCAATACTTTACTCGTTGATTTAGACCTATCGCAAACAGCACGACTCATTCATGGGAAGTCGCGTTACATCATTGCCCAGGTAGAATAATGAATAACTACCAATCCGGTTGGCATAGCCAAACTAGTTTGACCGAGTTGTAGGTCGTCAGGCAATTAAGCTTGTTTTCAGTCATGATTCTATTCTACATGATTTCATTCAAAAGAGTAAATAAATTGTCGATCAGGCGTTCGTTCGTTCGTTCGGTCGGTTGCTCGGTCAGACTTGAGTCCAATTCAACCATTTGTTTTTTGAGAAACAGGAACGGACAGACGTACACTCAGACAGACGGAGAAACAGACATAAACAAGCAATAACCGTTTCCAATATGGGACAAAGGTGACTAAAGATGAAATATACTCCGCCTAAATTATTTAACTAAGTGTCATAATATGATCGCTAGTCTACTTTTCCTATTTCCTTTTATCGTTATTTGTCGTTACTATTGTGTGTGTGTGTGTGTGTGTTGTAATATTTGAGGCGTTTATATGCTAGTTCCCAATGCTAGGGTCTAGACTCACGCCTGGCCTTTATGGTTTCTGTTGAATTCTTGTGAATTCTTGTGACGTCGGTTTGTGCATTAGCTTGTGTCTCTCTCTGTGTGTGTTGATCGTTGTCTCTCGATTTTGTCTCATGTTGCTGTTCTTTTCCATGGCTTTTTTTGTTGCTCCTCATGCTTGGGCGTGTGTAATGGGGATGGCCTAACCTGGACCTAACAGGGGTGGGTAAGGGATGGGGTAGGTGTTGGGTCGGGGGAGGTGCGTACGGTCTTATGACTTGATGCACCCAAGGGGGGGCTTTAGGTCAGAGACCTCCCGGCCCCTTTGGGGGGAGTGGGGAGGTTGGGGTGTGGGGTCTTTCGGGTCCTGGGACCCATTTGGTCTTCTGGCCATCATCCGAGCAGGCACCAGCGCGCACTTGTTTGATTTTGATTGGTTAGGTAGCCCGTATGGTGACTGTGTCCGTCCGAGGACGAACTCGGTCAGTCATCCGGGTTACATCCCTCCATAGTCCCCTCGAAAATTCCGAAAGATTCTAATTCTAGCAATTTGGTTTTGGTTTTGTAATCCGTATGTTGCGTGGTTCCATCCGAGGAGGGATCCATTCAGCATCCGGTTTACTTTGACTATGCCGAAATTTCTTGCCTACCTAACCCTAGCTCACGTTCACACAGTGATGGGCACTGTGTGACGGGACCTCAGTTTAAAGTCCCATCCGAGAAGACTGGGATGTCGTTACTATTCCGCCACTCGATGTATTTATTGAATTGTATAAAATGTAGGGATGGGGGGTGGGGGGGGGGGTGGGGTGGGGGGGGGGGGGTTGGGTGGGGGGGGGGGGGGTAGGGGATACAGCTATAAGACATATAGTCTTACCGTGCGCCCAATTTGATCAATAAATAAAGCATGTTTAACCCTTTCATGACAAAACCGGCCAAAACCGGCATCTGCAGTGGTCTTGTTGAATGTACATTTGCAGGTCAAAAGAAGCCTATTTTTGAAATTCTACAACTGGAATGACTGGCTCGATAACCGAGCCAGTCATTCCAGTAGTAACATTTTCAAAATAGGGTTTTCTTGGCCTGCACATGAACATTCAAGAACTAAATATTTAGATTTTTCGAAACAATTTAGTCATTAAAGGATTAAACGAAAGATGAAAGATCAGTCAAGGCCAGGTATCATAATATATTTAACCTACCTGTCTGCACATAGATTGTGCGATCAAGATTTATTGTCCTCTGCGCATGTAGTTATGTAATATACCTCCTGTGTCGTAGACTCAATTACAAACGTTTCAGACTGATATGTAGAACCTAGTTATAATAACTAAGTATATAATCAATACCAACACACAATTGTTATCCGGCTTAGACAGCGCAGTTAGCGCAAATGTCACTACCCTTCGTTATTGTAAGTTATTAAGCTTGTCATCTACGCTTGACTGGTTATAACGATCATTGAGTACGAATATATATATATATATATATATATATATATATATATATATATATATATATATATATATATATATATATATATATATATATATATATATATATATATATATATATATATATATATATATATATATATATATATATATATATATAAATATATATATATATATATATATATCTGGGCGGGACATAGCTGGATATGGATATCTCTTTTATAACCATTAATTATGTTTTTTGTAAGGTAGGCGAAGTCACGGTGTACAGCTTATTTCGCCTCCTGTTTTCAATGTTCGTTCTAGAGGAATTTAGAAGAATACATATGGGAACATCTCTGGTCTAAATTCTATAAATGAGCTAGCTGATGAAAACCAAAATCTGTATCTCCAATTAATAATTTTGTTATACGTGGATCATACAATCATACTGACTGACTCGCAGGAGATTTGTAGAATGCATTAAATGCATTTCATTAATATTGCCTCGATTGACGGCTGGCTACAGGTCAACAACATAAAAACAAAGTCATGATTTCCTCTAAGCGCAAAATAAGTAATTATCAAATCATAGGGGGTAGCGAATTTGAAATAGTTGATGAATATCTGTATCTAGTTGTTTTATTAAAATCAAATGGAAAACATTGGCGAGCTGTAAACCAAGAAACTGTAAACAAGGAATATGTATACTCATTGTTAGGTAAGATAAAAATAAACCAACATGATATACCGATTGATTTACAAATAATACTCTTCGATACCGTACTATGATTACTATACGGATCAGAAGTTTGGGGCTTTGAGTAAGTCGAAACATGTCAACTAAAGCGCTTAACTCCTTTCACGACGAAGCCGGCCAAAACCCGGCCTCTGTAGTGGTCTTGGAGAAAGTCAATTTGCAGGCCAATAGAAGATTATTTAAAAAAATTTACCACTGGAATGACTGGCTCGATATCGAGCCAGTCATTCCAGTGGTAAATTTTCAAAAATATTCATCTCTTGGTCTGCAAATGGACATTCAATAAGTAAATATTTTAATTTTTAAAACAAATTTAGTCACTACAGGGGAAAAGATACACGCCACAACAACATATGAATGCAATACTATTTGGGGCGCTAGGAAAATCTCCACTACACATCACAATACAATGCAACATGATCAGATTTTTTGGGTGGCTTAGTAAATAATGGTGAGTATTGGAAATTATCATCTATGCTCTACTTCCTCTGCACAGAATTGATGATAAGACAAAATTAGCGAATTAAATGGATTGAAACAAATAAAATCTATTTTCGAAAGCATTAGGAAACAAACCATATTTACAGAAGCGAATATAGGCCTAAATGGCAAGGAACTAGTCTCACAAAATACTGACTAAAATAGAATTATATAGATATGTGGTGTAGAGAAGTATGAAGAAAAGAAATATATAAATCATAAGCCGGCCTCATATGTTATTACAACACTGGCCTGGGTGAAACAGAAACCTGAAACTGAAACTGAACATGTTACTTAGATTGTTCTCCCACCCCACCACCACCCCACCACACCCCGGACAACTTCCTTCTACTTTAGTGACGAGGGTGGAAGAATACAATTCAATAGCAATGGGCCATTTGATTGTACCCTTCCGGCTTAATAGTCCAGCGGCCAAGACCAAAAATATTGCACTTTGTGGAGAAATTATGAAACTTGGCACACGTGTAGGGGACCCCTATAGGATCATTTTTCGATTAGGACCCAACTCTGAAACGCCCCTTGGTGGCCGCCATCTTGAATTTCAATATGGCCGCCATATTGGACATACTTTTGCCTATAACTTTGAAACTTAGACAGATAGAAATGTGATTTCTGTGGCTAACCCCCCATTTTCAGGGTCAAGGAATCCAATAGAATCATTACTTTGAACTTCCGGTGTCGGCCATATTGGATTCCAAGATGGCCGCCGTATTAAATACAATTGCCTATAACTTTGAAAATATGGCAGCTACAAATACAATTCCAGTGACTAACCAACATTTTCATGGTCAAGGAATTCATTAAGATTTGGATCATCCATATTAGCTTCCCATACATGTTTACAGTGCTGCCACCTTTTCGCATGAGTCAGTTAAAACAAAAGAATTTAATTATCATTGTTTCTGAGTAAGGAAATATTACAGACCTGTATGATGACATGATCAGCTGATGTCATAGACACTGTATGTGACCATATTGATAAAACCAAGATTCTGCCAGGTAAATGGAGTAAAAAGCCTAGAAAGGCCACTCACATTTTTGTTTTCTCTATATTATTTAATACATAATATATGGGTCGGGATAAATTTATAAAGTGGTGTTTAAAGTAAACTATAATTTGATTATAGCACACGATGGTGCAATATTAATGCAAGGTTTTTTTATGTTTTAGGTGCCGAAACTAACTAACTAACAATGTCCAAGTCGTTCAAGATCGTGCCTTCAACGTCAACAAATTGTGCATCTGAAGCAGCGGAAAAACCTGATTTCAACTGGAGTATCTGTGTCATTTGCCAAAGCCAAACTAAAGAACCCATTGTCGTGCCAGGGAGGGGAAAGCGGTTTGCCAAAGGAATGGGATATGGTACATTGGCCCGAGAACTTATTGCCGCTCGAGATGCCGGCTTCAACCCACTCAAAATTGATTTCGATAGACTTGATGATGGACCTGGTATTCAGCAAACACTTCGTGCACATGAAGCTTGCTGGCACAAATTCTGTAAAAATGAATATTCTCAGCTGAAGTTAGATAGGTGGAGAACACGTAGGGCTCCTAGTGACGATACAGCTGAAGCATCTCCTTGCAAAACTCGTAGAATGAGTGGAAATCAGAGAAAAACAGGTGAAATGGACGCATGTCTGTTCTGCGAAGGTACGGACGGCGACCTTCACACTGCGTCAACCTTTGCAATTGATGATACAGTGCGACAATATGCAATTAAACTGAAGGACACAAATTTGCTCAGAAAAATTGTTGGTGGTGATCTGGTGGCGATAGAAGCCAAGTATCACAAAGCCTGTATGACAAAACTTTTTCACGATGCAAGGGCTGCGCAGAAATGCCGTGAAGAAACAGACATTTCATCATTTGATGGCATGGCATTGGCAGAACTTATAGCTCACATTGATGAAGCCGGAAGTGTTCAAGACACAGCTCCAGTCTTCCGTCTAGCTGACCTTGCCGAGACGTATCGCCAACGTCTGATTGATCTTGGTATGACTCCTGGGGTTCAAGTCAATCGAACGCGATTAAAGGAGAGACTCCTGTTACACTGTCCATATCTGACGGCAACAAAGCATGGTCGTGAAATCCTCTCTGTAGTTGAACGTGACAATGGAGATGCAGTTATTAGAGCCTGCACCACAGATTCCGATATCATGTTCTTGGCAAAAGCAGCAACAATAGTTCGCAGACAAACTTTCGAAAACGATTACACATTTAACGGAAAATTAAGTCATGAGGAACAAATGAAATCGGTGCCCAGCGTGTTGCTTGCATTCGTGAGTATGCTACTTGAAGGACCTAACATAAAGGACCAGATAGATCGGACAAAGATCCAGCGAATGGCTGGATTAACAATTGCTCAGTTGCTTGTCTTCAACAGTGTTAAGCACGCAAGTCCCAAAGGCCATGCTGTTCGACACAACAAATCACAGGAAACCCCTCTGCCAATTTATGTTGGCCTGAAGATCCATTCAGAGACCAGGAAGCGTGATCTTGTGGATCGATTACATAGTCTGGGGCTCAGCATTTCGTATGACCGCTTGCTGAGGATGTCTTCTGGTGTAGCAAACCGTCTATGCAAACAGTATGAAAGAGATGGTGTGGTCTGCCCACCGCAGCTTCGGACGGGTGTATTCACTACAGGTCAAGCTGATAATATAGATCACAATCCTAGCTCAGTGTCTGCAAAGGACTCCTTTCACGGGACTGCTCATTCTCTCTGTCAACATCCAGATGAAACTAATTCAGGCCAAATTCGCTCAGATGCGTCACTATTTGAGGACCAATCAAGTCAATCTAAACACGTCCAACAGCTACCAGCAAAGTACACAAGTATTCCTGCTACACAGGCCCTTCCTAAGGATGCGCATTTTCCTGTTTACTATGGACCCGTTAGGCCACCTACAGATGAAGCGCCAGATCTGAAGGAGGACCGTAAGCTAGAGTATATGTGGCTGGAACATCAGATGACCATTTGTCAAAAGGAGCAGCAGCTGTGTGCAACCGATAATGCGTCATGGGCAGCCTACCATGCCTCCAGACAAGAGGATCCTCCGACTGTACAGACAAATGTGTCATTGCTCCCGTTTTTCCGTGAGAAGTCAACCTCTGTGGCCATGATCTCCCATATGAACAATAATGCCGCTGCAACTCAATTCCTCAACCCCGGACAGACACCCGTCCTCACGATGGATCAACCGTTATATGCCATAGCAAAGCAGCTCCAGTGGCGGTTTCCAATCTTATATGGGGAGGACAAGTATGTGATAATACTAGGGGGATTGCATACAGAGATGGCTGCCTTGAGGACCATCGGAGATCTTCTTGACGAAAGCGGATGGACAGACGCTTTAACCCAAGCAGACAGTGCGACTGCAGGTACCTGTGAAGGATTCCTTCACGCGTCTCATGTGACCAAAATCCGCAGGGAACATCAGGTTACTGCCGCAGCTTTGTATCAGCTACAGCAGAAAGCCTACTTGAATTCCAAGATGGAAACCAGTGACATTGGTCAGATAGAAGCAGATGGATTCACAGATTGGTGTGCTGAGAGGTCTGAAATGTACCCACAGTTCCATTTTTGGCAGACAGTGCTAGACTTTGAAATGACTATCTTCCAGTTTGTGAGGTCCCTGCGAGTGTCCGATTTTGACCTGTACATTGCATCGCAAGCCCAGTTGGTACCCTGGTTCTTCGCATTGGACCACCCAAACTATGCTCGCTGGTTACCGGTGCATGTGCGGGATATGTCATCCTTGGAAGAGAGATGTCCAGATGTCTTTCGTGAGTTCAAACGCGGAGCATTCACTGCCAAGAAAACAGGCCGACCGTTCGCTGCCATTTCGTTAGACCAGGCACATGAACAGATGAATGCACTGGTTAAGGGCGACGGTGGAGCTGTTGGCCTAACAGAAAACCCCGGAGCACTTCGGAGATGGATGGTGGCTGGACCCGAAATAGCGAGACTAGTTGAGGAGTTTGAGGACGACTTCGAAGATCGGACTACCTCTGAT
Source organism: Chaetoderma sp. LZ-2023a (assembly GCA_034401795.1). Classification (NCBI taxonomy): domain Eukaryota; kingdom Metazoa; phylum Mollusca; class Caudofoveata; order Chaetodermatida; family Chaetodermatidae; genus Chaetoderma; species Chaetoderma sp. LZ-2023a. The sequence continues at coordinate 104,726,691 of CM067360.1, read as the reverse complement.
ATCACAACTCCAGATGGTCACCATGAGCAGACAAAGTGTCCAGGAGAAATTCGTTCATGATGTACAGTCACTGGTGGCCACAATTGAAGAGATGGGAAATCCATTCATGGAGGAGAGCATGGACCTTTTGAATATAAATTCCAAAGCCATCATGCCAGAGAAGGTTGTAAACGCGATGAAGAATGTCTATTCACTGGGGAAGGCAAAATATCACCAATTCATGGAAGAGCGTTTCAAGTCCAATTCGAAGTCACTTGGAGACACCATTCCCCGCAACAATCTGTCCATGTTTAGCAAGCCTGGTACGGAGAAGACCAAGGCAGCAGGGAGGCTGACTGAACTGAAAAATGACAGGGCTCTGTTTTCAAGGTTGTACATCGCAAGTCAAACTAGAGAAGGCGATGTTGATGAATTCTTCAGGCACGAGAACCAATCTACTCCACCATCACTGGCAACGGGAGGTCAGATGCACCAGGGTGACAAGCATCACCTCTTGGACTGCCTCGAAGGAAATGTGACACCCATTCATGGAACTTCCTTGGTAGTTGATGGTAAAGTCCTCGATGGACCTGCTGTTGTTCACTTTCTAGTTCCTGGTACCTGCGGTACCTTCGAGGATTATGCCAAGGAGGTCTTCCTACCATATGTGGTGAAGGAACTAGACACTGTCAGTCGAATCGATATTGTATGGGATGTTTATCAGCCAGACAGCTTGAAAAACGCAACAAGAGAGAAGAGGGGCTGTGGCACTCGGCGTCGGGTTTCATCCTCCACGAGAATTCCAGGCAACTGGCCAGGCTTTCTTCGAAACAATGAAAACAAACAGGAGTTGTTTCGGTTTCTTTCACAGAAATGTGTGGATTATGAAACTGAAGGTGACAAGACAATCTACAGCACGGTGGATGATCAAGTTGTGTGCTCATCCAAAGGCACCATAACTTCAGCGCTTGATCCTTCCTCCCATGAGGAAGCAGACTCCAGGATCTTCGTCCATGTTAATGACATGGCTCAGCAAGGACACACGAAAGTGATGATCCGCACTGTGGACACTGATGTGGTGGTCATAGCAGTTGCTAAATTCTTGGAGATTGGCCTGGAGGAGCTTTGGGTTGCCTTCGGTACTGGTAAAAACTACAGACACATTGCAGTACACCAGATAGTCAGCAACATTGTGGCAGAGAAGTCGCAGGCACTGGCATTTTTCCATGCATTTACAGGCTGCGACACGGTGTCATTCTTCTCAAAACATGGGAAGAAGTCTGCTTGGCAGGCATGGCAGGCATATCCTGAAGCTACAGACGCCTTCCACGCACTGTGTTCGAGGCCTGCTGACGTACCAAAGACAGTCATCGAGATTCTGGAGCGGTTTGTTGTCTTAATGTATGACCGCACCAGTGAACTTCAAGGTGTAGATGCGGCAAGGCACTATCTCTTCTCCAAGAAGTCAAGGGAAATCGAGAACATTCCTCCAACTGCAGCAGCTCTATTAGAACACACAAAGAGAGCTGCATTCCAAGCAGGCCACATCTGGGATCAGTGCTTAGTCGCCAATCCAGTTGTTCCCTCACCAGGTGACTGGGGTTGGGAGAAGGCCGATGGACAATGGAAAGTTATATGGACCACGCTTCCCGAGGCCGCCAAGGCTTGCTACGAGTTGCTGAGCTGCAAGTGCAAGAAGACCTGCAAGGGGAACTGCAAGTGCTACAGGGCAAACCTCCAGTGTACTTCACTATGCGCTTGCGATGGACAGTGTTATGCAAACTGAGTTACCTTAACTGCGCGGTACAGCAGTGGACTGCATTACATGCCTTATAGATATAGAGGGCGGCTATCTTGGATTCTAAAATTTCAGATATCTGACAGCTTCATCTTTTACTGGATCCCTGACACTGAAAATTGGGGGGGGGGGGGGTAGCAATGGAAGTTCTTTTCTATCTGCCTTACTTTCGAAGTTATAGGCAATTATGTTTAATACGGCGGCCATCTTGGAATCCAATATGGCCGACACCGGAAGTTCAAAGTAATGATTCTATTGGATTCCTTGACCCTGAAAATGGGGGGTTAGCCACAGAAATCACATTTCTATCTGTCTTAGTTTCAAAGTTATAGGCAAAAGTATGTCCAATATGGCGGCCATATTGAAATTCAAGATGGCGGCCACCAAGGGGCGTTTCAGAGTTGGGTCCTAATCGAAAAATGATCCTATAGGGGTCCCCTACACGTGTGCCAAGTTTCATAATTTCTCCACAAAGTGAAATATTCTGCCATATTTTTGGTCTTAGCCGCTGGACTATAATGTTATGTATTCGGAATTCCACATAGTTATATCCTAACGTACTCCATATATTCTTGAACTTACTTTCTGATCTACATTTTCATGTTTTTTTTATAATCTTTCAGAGATGATTTCTCCCGTCTTCTCTTCAACTCTTTACATTCAACTCATCTCCATAAGACACTGTTCATTTCTGTTATGGTTATAAACTTTGGATCTCAAAGGCGAGTTCGGAGATCGCTGTAATAACTCAGGGATTAACCCTTTTACGACGAAGACGGTAAAAAGTGGTCACTACAGTAGACTTGAGGAATGCTCACTTGCATGGAAAGAGAAACCTATTTTTGAAAATTTACCACTGGAATAACTGGCTCGATAACCGAGCCAGTCATTCCAGTGGTAAATTAAAAAAATGGTCTTCTCTTGTCCTGCAAATGGACATTCAATAAGAAAATATTTTGATTGTCTTGATACAATTTGGTCATTAAACGGTTAATGATACCAAAATTCCAAGCCGACTATTTTTGCCAGGAAGTCACAAGTCACAAGGCTCTCTCTGCCATCTGGTATCTGCATTGTTGAAGGATAACCAATTGGCATCACCACGAGAGTCATGTACGAGGACTGAAATAGTGTATATTTCTGCTAAATCCTTGAAGACCAACTTTATTTACTATGGCTAAGAACCACATTCACTCATTTTAATTTAAATATCTTCCAAGCATCATTTCCTCTGGGGACAGCAGAGATGTCTTGTCATTATGGTCAGATAGAGATGTGATACCAACACTTTAAGCAGAATATTAGGAACATTTTGATACTGAGATACCTGGTCTGAATTATCGCTAGGACATGCGAATATGTGTTACATCGTGGCCAGTCGACATCCGTCTGGCAATGACTGGCCGTGGGGGTTGCAAATCAACGTGCTCAGAAGGAACACCGTTCACCCAGGTTCGTCAGTAGTGAATATGGTCTGATAATACCGTCATGAATGGGACCTAGCAAACAAGTTAGCAATTATGCCCCTTTGGTATTTACGCTGTAACATAGTTTATTGAAGATGCTGAAACTAATTTGACTGGAAGCTGTTACCCATGGAAGCAATAGGTTCTGTAAAATTTGTTTCAAAATATAGCACATAATTCTTTTAATGTATCGGTTTCATGCTTTTAAAGCCGAGATCAAATTGCTAAAGTAAAAGATCGTTCAGATTGATAGTTAATAAACTCTGTTGAGAATTTTTATAGTAAATGGAAAGTGCTTAAGTAAATATTGACTTATAATTTCACCGGGAAAGTCCATCTTGTGTTGACACTTCAGCCTGTGTTTATGTTATTGTCAAAAGTGCGTACTTAATAAACTCAACCACGTCCGTCTGCTAAACACGAATATGAACAGACACGAATGCAGTTAGAAGAAAGACATATGTTGTTGTTGTTGTTGTTGTTGCCGTCGTCGTCGTCGTCGTCGTCGTCGTCGTCGTCGTCGTCGTCGTCGTCGTCGTCGTTATTGTCGTTGTTGTTGCTGGTGGTTGTGGAGGTGTGATGGTGGTAGTGGTGGTGGTGATGTTGGTGGTGGTGATGTTGATGTTGTTTGTCAGGATCTTGTTGTTGTTGTTGTTGTTGGTGTTGTTGTTGTTGTGGTGGTGGTGGTGGTGGTGGTGGTGGTGGTGGTGGTGGTGGTGATGGTGTTGTTGGTGGTGGTGGTCTAGGCTTGTGGTTGTGGTGTTGGTTCTGGTGTAGGCTTGTGATCGTGGTGTGGGTTCTGGTGTAGGCTTGTGGTTGTGGTATTGGTTCTGGTATAGGCTTGTTATCGTGGTATTGGTCCTGGTGTCGACCAGTGGTTGTGGTGCTGGTTCTGGTCTAGGCTAGTTGTTGTTTTGTTGGTTCTGGTGTACGCTGATGGTTGTGGTGTTGGTTCTGGTGGAGGCTATCGGTTGTGGTGTTGGTTCTGGTGGAGGCTAGTGATCGTGGTATTAATTCTGGTGTCGGCTAGTGACTGTGCTGATGTTTCTCGTGATGATGGTATTGTGGATGGACTGTGGTGCTTGTCGTGGCCCCGGTACCAGTCCTGGCTGTGATGGCTCTTGTTATTGCTGCTCTTATTGTTATGCTTATCACCGTGGCGCTAGCGGTGATGATATTTTTAGTTAGGGTGGCAGTTCTAATGTTATCTATGGTGTGGTGATGATTGTTGCGATGGTGGTGATTGTGGTGGTGGTTATGCTGGTGTCGTGCTGGTGGTTGTGTCATTGTGCCGGTGACGTTGACAACCTAGTTAATCTTGGTATGACAACATTACGGTGGATACGCACAGCCATTCAAATATACCAATATGAACGAATATTCGCATAGCATATGAATACTCGAATATTTATGAAAACTTGGATTGAAAACAAACTTTCTGTTTCACAATGACTGTCAAAGTGTTTGTTGTTTGGTCCGATCAATGTGAAACTTAGTCAAAATTCTATGTCCTATATTGACTTGATTTGATATTAATCCAATGGTTTTCAAGATACCCATGAGATAGCCGTAAAGCCGTCATCCACGCAACCCTTCAATACACCTAGGTCTAAGTGGCCAATAAAATCAACTGAACAATAACAACAACAACACCAACAACAACAACAACAACAACAACAACAACAACAATAACAACAACAAAAACAACAACAACAAGTACATTTTGTAAGATCACCACTGCGTGGGTTGGACCTTGCCCTTGACTGCAGATGACGTCTCCTGATTCTAGGGTCAAAGGTAAAGGTCAAGATTACCATGCAGTTTCTTTTTTGCCAGAAATGAATGCCTGAACAGTTCAATGGACATATAAGAAGTTACCCCATGCCATTCAAGGTAATCCCTTTAAGGACAATGTTCGAATTGCGACTACTCCCGCGGTAACAGTTTTAATCCCAAAGAAGCGGGTTGATTTTTGGGTCAACTCTCGAAGTTGTTTCTTAATATAGTGATAGGCCTTTATGTCACAAATGTTAGAAGTTTAGATTTTAGACGAAATGAACACCCCCAATTACACAATTTCAAAAGAATATTTCCTACAATTATAAGAACTATTTTGTTGAATATTTATGAAAGGAATAGCACCCTATGTCTGTAACACTTAACACAATTTGAAAATGGCTTGTGGCTCAGTATTTCAAAAGTTTCATTCACTTGACGAGACACTTTGTTATAGTGTTAAAGATGTACTGAATATATGCTCTAAATATGTCTAACCACAGCCTTCTGACGTCACAAAAGAGTTGTCTCTCTTGCATTTCTTAGGATGGAACTTCAATAGCAAGGTGTCTGAACATATGTTGAGGTTTCAGATGCCATTTTGCCATGCCTCCAGGAGATTTGAATATTGGATTCGTCGTGACAGCTTTGTGCCATCAGCGAACATGTGCACACCTGATCACACTCTGTTGGGTAGTTCATCTGTATATATGACAAGTAGAAAGGATCGGAGGGGATGCTAAGAAGCTGGATATCGTACCTCGTTAGTTACCTCCGAACATTTTGTTGAAGTCGTATTATTATTATTACTTACACAGGACCTTTCTTTCCGGTTACTCTGAAAAGGTCGTTATTCATCATATTACTGGGTCCTGTACTTCGCGGGATTAAATTTTGCGAAGGAGCCCGTTGTGCCAAAGTCCCTTTGGCAATCTATCTATAGATGATGTCCAATGTCCTACCGGCGCCTATAGTCTTTGTCTAAATATACCTGTGTTATCGGCATGATGGTGATGATGATGATGACGATGATGATGACCTTGACGATGCTGCTGCTACTGCTGGTGGTGATAACGACGACGACGATGACGTCGGCAGCGACGACGACGACGACGACGACGACGACGACGACGATGACGTTGACGATGATGCTGCTACTGCTGCTGCTGCTACGGATGATGATGATGATGATGATGATGATTACTCACCTTAGATTAGGTTCAAGTCCCAGTTGTTTTCTGTAAAACTATTGTGAATAAGGCTCCTATCTTAGAAAATGAACACCATGAATTTATGATTACGCATACATCCCGAAGGAAAAGCCCAAGAGTCAAAATGACAGTTATGTATCTATCGCCAATCCCTCGTTGTGACGTGGATAAAGAGGCGTTTATTAATTAGTTTTAATTTAGATTGTCAATAAGCTATAAATATATAAATTATTGATAAATATAATTGATAATATTCATATATTCTATAGACACCGTCCGATGCCGTTAGCCATTATAACAACCCTACGTAGAATCGATCACATAATTTGATACCAATAGGCCTACGCGACTTGTGTTTATCGCAACGACAACAGCTAGCCATTAGAATAATTATTTAATCATATAGGCAAAGACGAATTACCTTATGCCTACGGTTAAATTTAGACGAGTATTATGGAAATTGAGTTTATTTAAATAACTGCGCGGTATCTATTCACAACAAACGCCTATCTATTAAGACGCACATATATATAAGCCTAGGCCTATGCACAGCCAGACACGAACACATTCGGATCATAAAAAAATATTTTAAAACTAACCAGTCAAGTTTACGTATGGCTTCGGCCTACGGGAGGCTCGTCGAGTTTAAATATTCAAATGCCAGACGAACAAAAAAAATCAATTGGCCCCGTTTTAAAACGTGTTCAGCTGAAAGTGGTGGTTCAAAATGGACATTGTTAACTCTTGTATACCGACTATCCTTAAGTTCTTAACTGTGTATATCTGCTCCCTCTGAACGCGATACTGCTGTCGCCAACTGCCTTCGGCAATATTGTGATAACATTAACCCCAGTGGCCCAATCATCCATTTCATACGACCCTCACCATTCTAGATGCAGCTACGTGTACCAGTTAAGTGTTAATACAACCTGGATAGGGCTGTAGTTGACACGATTGTCAGTACAGGTGTCACGTGATGTTTGCAATAGCAAATATTTGAACGGCAGGCGGAAGAGCCGATACTAGTGGTTGCTATGTTGGTTCGATAACAGCGTTATTCATATTGATTGATGAGTCACAAGGGTATTGGCATGGCCAGAGTAATGCAAACGTTATCGATTAGATTCCGTTAATTGCGGTATCCATTTCAAGCTATGCCCCCGCCCATTTCTAGCTAGGCTCCGCCCACTTTGTTCGCGTATTGGAATCGATTTATATACTGTTACCACTGAATTACCAGAATCCAAATTTCAATGGAAGTATACAGGTACGCTGTTGGCTATTTTGAAACTAATTTAACTGGGCGCTGTTGCTGTCTATGGCAGAAACAGCGCCCTGTCAGATTAGTTTCAAAATATTCAAGAAAATATGTATTAAAGGGATGCTGATCTCATCTTAAATGTTGTATTGCAAGGAGATATTATGGTTTATAGATCCCATATCATTCATATCCTGTCACATTCCCTTATCTGTATCACATTTATCTGCTTTGTGATATCGCTTAAATGCTGAACAGTGATCGCCGCCATTTTGTCTCCTCAAGAGATAGTACGCGATGTCATTCAAGTGCCAATGCATTACATTCTTTATTATGTATGACTCATCTTGTTGAATATTTTGACAGCAACAACTTCCAGTCAAATTAGTTTCAAAATATTCAACAGCTTACCTGTATGGTTGCTTTTACACTACATTATCAAACTACAGATGGCACCACTATTACTTAGCGCATATACCGCACTAGGTTTTTCTGATTGCTTGAAAAGTAAATCATGACAGCCATCAATCAGTGTGTAGAAATGCACCAACATTTTGCTGCTAAATCCGGAATATCTTTCTCTAGCTGGGTGATAAAAAGCTTAAAATTACCTGCATATTTTATGAGTGGCATATTAGACCACCTGAATAGCTATTAAGCGATGAAGTTAGTTATCCTTTAAAGTGTAAGTTGTATCAACCTGTAAATCCATTAAAATTTAATAACTCGGGTTCTAGGCTCCTGGAGGGATCTTCTTCAAACTTGAGTGGATGTTATTCAGTGTGATTCAGAAGCCGTGTGCCAATTTTAGGATCAAATGATAAAGCGCAACAACAACGACAGCATTCAGCAACATCTTTCAGCAACATTAAAAAAAAATACTTTAGACCTCGCGGTGGCCAAGGTGAATAATGTTTTATATTACCTCAATAGTGTTAAGGTCTAATAATATTTTCTCATGTTATGCCCTTTAACGTGGGAGGTCCATCAATTATAGGCCTGGCCTCCGATGAACTGCCCATACACAAATGTAAATACTATATATTAATCATGAAATAAATAACTTTGGAATTTGATTGAAAAATATATCAACGACGTGGGTATTGGACAAATTTGTTCTTATTTCATAATGCTTGCCGCTACAATATATATGGTTTCTTCGGTATTACGATACCGCCCAGATAACGCAGCTTACTGGGCCGACGCTGGGCTGATACCGGGCCGATACGTTTAGTATCGGCACAGTATCGGCCCTGCATCGGACCAGTAAGTTGCGTTATCAGGCCGGTACCTCAGGAGAGACGTAAGAGAAACCAAAATAATCATCGGCCTATCTATAGCAGCATGTTTAGCCTATTAACGCTAATTCGATTTCCACAACTTGTGAAATGGCCAACTTGACTGATCCATCATTAAAACCAAGGAGTTATACTCTCACAGTTGACCATAAGGAGTTATCTCCCTTGAATTGTTAAATTGAAGCGGCTTAAATAAAGGGATCCATTTCTAGCTATGCAACGCCCATTTTACTTAAGCTCCACCCACCTTGTACGCGTTTGGAACCAATTTATATATTTTGATCCATGAACTACCCGCATCCCAGTTTCAAAGTAACAATACAGGAATGCTGTCGAATATTTTGAAAATAATTTGTCAACTTAGTTTCAATATATTCAACAAAATGTTGAGTAAATTGTAATTTCATTGCACAGGACTTTTCGATTTTCGTAACTGATCTACATCATCATGATTGTGACCTCAGGTAACTAGTGACGTAATTAATTATGACGTTAGATACTTGAGTGAAAATTCGGATTCACCGATCAGGTCATGTATGCTTACAGAGGCCGCCCATCTCTAGCTAAGAGATGTGTACATGTGGGATAGATTTATATACATTGAATCCTGAATTCCCAGAATCCTAAGTTCCTTGTAAGTTTTTCGCTAATCTGTTGAATATTTTGAAAACTTTGAAAAGTTTTAAAATATTCAATAGCATGTTTATTAAATAGTAAATACATATAATTCTTAAAAGTGACTGACGTTTAAAAGTTCATGACGGACTTAGCTACACCATTCATTGCGTATTTGATTGCGACGTCAGCCTACATGCGACGTAATTGATTATGACCTCATATACTTGAGCGGTAGATTGGATTCATCAATTATGATGACACACTCGAATGCCTCTGCTTGTGGCAAGGATTATGACGAGGAAGATAATTATAGCACGCTAAGCGCTCGCGTGACCGTGAGACGGATTCGTGTGACGCGCGTGTAACGGACAGGGAACTGGTCTATCCGGTTAGTGTAATTACGTAAATTAACCGGCTGACTGCTGACGACATACTCCTGCTATCGCTATATCTCTGACCGGCTACATATTTTGAAAACAATTTGACTGCAATTTGTTGGTGACTAAACCACCAACAACTTTCAGTCAAATTGTTTTCAAAGTATTAAGCAAATCAAGAGTGTTTGCACAGTGAAATTATTGTCTGGTGGCTCTCAGCGTTGAGACAGTAGGCCTACACTATATGACTATCTTAATGCTAATTTGGCCGGGAACTGTCATATCCTAAAACTGAATATCCCAAAATATTTTCCATATCCTTTGAGGAAACGAAAAATAAATTTAATTTTCCAACACCACTTAATTTCACGTTGAAATTTATGCCGTTCGGTTGAATACCGTCAGTTAATGTAAGGTGGGTTGGATGCTGGATGTGTTGCTGGCCGTAATTAGTAAATGCCAGTACGTTTTGGCCGCACAGAACCATAATGAAACACAATGTTTTTGTTGGCTAGGGATATGCTTATGATTGTCTTAAAATTGCGATTCTGGGAGTTCGGGGTGGAAAGGATCACCACCACCACCACCACCGCCACAGCCGCCGGCGCCACCACCACCACCGCCACAGCCGCCGGCGCCACCACCACCACCACCACGAAAATGGTGCTAGTAGTAGTAGTAGTAGTAGTAGTAGTAGCAGCAGCAGCAGCAGCAGCACCAGCAGCAGCAGCAGCAGCAGCAGCAGTAGTAGTAGTAGTAGTAGTAGTAGTAGTAGCGGCAGCGGTACCAGTGATAGTAGTAGTAGTAGTAGTAGTAGTAGTAGTAGTAGTAGTAGTAGTTGTTGTTGTAGTAGTGGTGGTTGTGGTGACAGCGATTGTTACGGTGATGAGGCTAATTCTGCTGGTGGTGTCAGTGGCGAGGCCGGGAGTGCGGTGCAATTTTGTTGTTATCTCTTACTGTCTTTCTATGCGGACGACCCGACGCCGGATTGTTAAACATTTTATTGCAGATAAAGAAAATTAAAACGGCGGTGGCCGTGACCATGGTGATGATGGCTGTGGCTGGCTGCTACATTCATTGCGCACTCATGTCTTCATTTTCAGAGATATTGGCTTTGGTGATGGTCACCCTGTCCCTGCCACGGACCGAGCCTTTTCTTCAACCATTCTAGTTATTTTGATCCTGTGGAAGATTCAGGAGTGGGACTGTTTAAACCCCTGTGGCCCAAGAGGGATTGGTGAGTTGTCCTGCTGATCATTCTGGCATATTTCCATCATCTATGTCCAGATTATATCTCCATATTCAGGGACATCCCTGTCTGCACCACAACTCCTGATCATCATCCTCTGTTTCTGGAAGTTGCTTGTCAGGTCTGTTATTTCAGTCATATTTTCGGTCAGATCTTATAGGAGGTTTTGTTCCTTTCCACACGAGCGCCTTTTTCGAGTTTCTAAGGGTATTTTAGTCTTTAAAATGATGTACCAAGTTTAGTATTGTGCCGGATTTCGAATCTCTTTCCCTAGGCATAGATCTTTTGGGGGTAGTTATTCAGTCTTCTTAATCTCACGTCTTTCCCTGGTAGAGACTTCAGACTTATTATGCTTTCTTTCCTCAACTGTTACCTAATTGCTAATAGACATTTCCAATTTATCCATCCATCATATGACGTCATAATCAACTACGTGACGTGTCGGCTGCCGTCATAATCACGACTTCATGATTTCGGTATAGTCCATAGGCAGCAACAGCGCCCAGTCAAATTAGTTTCAAAATATTCAACAGCTTACCTGCATAGTTTTCTAGAAATTGACAGCCAGTGATCTCTGAGATCGATCAATCCCAACACAAGTGAGGTGTGGGTGGAGCATAGCTAGAGATGGGCGGGACATAGCTAAAACGGGAAAGGCGAATTCCAAGGAAGCTAAGCTTCTTAACGATTTCATTGAGTGTATGATCAATCTTTGCTTGTTGTTTCCAAACACTTACCCTCTTGAAATCTGGCTTCGGTTCTTAAAGTTATGGAGGGAAACGTACGAGCCCCTGTGATCTGTCTGTCTCAAGCTTCTACGAACAGGGACTGTTTTCTTTGTAGCAACTGTCTCAGCTAGACTAATTCTGTATATTCTTTTTTTGCATAGCGGTACGTTATGGAAGGTATCGAAAGACTGTCAATGAGCTTGCTGCAATAATCACAATCACTTTGAATTAGTCAGGATTTAAATTTGAGCGATTAACGCAGCTTTAAATAAACTCTTTAACGAGTACAAAAGTGGTAATTAAAGCCACATGACAGTTTAATACAAGTCATTTGTTTAATAAAATGTTTTGTGGCCACATGTTAACCACTCTTTTCTTTGAAACATACGGTGTGTCAGCCATGTGTCTTAAGCCTTTAACCATCATATCGGCCAAGGATGGCTTCAGCACTGGTCCTAAAAAATGTCCATTTTCAGACCAAGGGAAGCATATTTTTGAAAATTTACCACTGGCATGACAACCGAGCCAGTCATTCCAGTAGAAAATTAAAAAAATAGTTTTCTCCAGGTCTACAAATGGACATTTTCTCGGAGAAAATTGAAATTCTCGAGGGATAAAGGGTTAAGCAACTGCTACTTTGTATCTAAAGACAGATGGCTATTTGTGATTGTGCAACCACATATAAACATAATGGTTTACATTTCCCGCCATTTTATAAGTCATATGCATAGGTTATTTAGTGACATTACATCTCTCAACGACGAGGGAGGCGAATCTCCCAGGCACACACAGTCGAAAAGGCATACCCAGGCTGACGAGTGATTCCTTCCAAGAAAAGAGATCTGATCGGGTTAGTCCTGTAGGGAACGGGAGGTACGTGCAGATGTGGCGTGTGCGACATGGGAGGAAAGGGCTGCAGGTGCCTCTCTTTACTGCAGGTGGCTTTTGATCTTTCATGGCTGCGTTCGAGCCAAGCTCTTTTTAAACGTCTCTCTCTCGGACGCCAGTGGGTCGAGGAGGGGGAACGGAACCTAGAGGGAAGACATGAGGGTGGCCTCTAACTTAACATTTAGGTTTTCCGGAGCTCTGTCCATGGTGTTTTTGTCGTCGACTGAAAGGAGCAATTCGCGTCCTAATCGTCAGATGAGCGTCGTCACCCTATCCGAAATAACATTGCTCAGGAGGCTGGTAGGCCTGTGAGGCAGCAAGAGAAATGACTGTCGCTCAGGAGGGTCTTAAACTGAAGGAACGGGGATTCCTTTGGAGCATGGGAAGAGACGACAGCCTTTCCTCTATATCTCGGGCAGTCAGTACATCTCTAATGGTTACTATTTGCCTCGTCGGTATATATATCTAGGGTTGGTTTGTTATAAAAGCTGTTTGGTGTTAAATGTTAACAATACCCTAAAGGCCCACTTAAGGCGGAGTGGGAGAGGAATCCTATTTTAGTGTCCTATAGGGTAGGAACACACAGGGTGTGTGTGCGAACGTCCGTGTTTGGTCCTTGGTGATACGTCGATTCGATGTTTTCAGCAAACGTCCAGATGCAGGCCTTCTGTGTGTGCCTAATGCTAACATTTAGAGGGAATCCCACGCAAGGCAGTGGTTTAGTTGCCTAAGATGTTTTGCGGCTTAAGGCATCAGGCGGCTGCAGAATGACACGATCGGTTAGATTAAGTGAGAACCTCTAACCTCGAAATCTCTGGCAAATCCATGGCTCAGAGCCTACACCGATTTTAGCGACGTCAAAAAGATCTTGATGCAGTCCAAGGCGTGTTCCTTCAAGTTGCAGATGTGCAAACAGCCCTGTATAATTAAAGAGGAAAGAGTTTAGTGGAATCTCTGCTGAGTCTGGGTGTCGCTGCGGTCTAAAGCGATGACAGGCTGAGAAGTCGCAAGAAACTTGGAAGAGATTCCGGTGATGTGATGGTTATCTGGTTCAGTCATCAAGAAACAGTGTCACAACATTGCTTAATTATTGCTACATTTATCCTATTTCCTGACCAAGCCATCTAAAAAGAAAAGGTTCACTAACCAATGGAGAAGATTAAGCCGCAGTGTTTGCCTGTGCCAAGTGGGTTATACGTAGTGCGTCTTAGGGGGTGGTGTGGAATGTATGTGGTGAAACCGTTCACATAGGTGCGGGAAGTCGGCGACGAGGTTTTCAGATGCTGGTAAGGGGCGCTAGGAGATGCGGCAAACCGAGGGACTCAGCTTTCCTAGTCCTGGCCATATTTCCTACTCAAAGTAGCTCACGGTCATCTGAAGCAGTGCAAATCAAGGTGTTGGAAGACACACGCCAATTGCGGCGCTTCGAATGCGAGCTAAAGGTGGTAAGGAGGCAGAAACGTCCGCTGGCGACATCACACTATTTGAGGGCTGTCCAAATGAAATGGGGGTGGGGGCACCGACCGATTAAGTAGAAGAAGTAGTCTTTTGGCGAAGGGAATAGTGCATCTTAGATCGCAGCGTTGAATCAATTCATTTAAGCTGTGCGAAGTGCTAAAGGCATCACCCGCTTAGAGATGCAGCAAAAAGGGTGAGCGACCTTATTAGTACTTATGAGTATTCGAAAAGCGACGCCACTACAATGCTAGCATTTATCTTCACGATGAGTAGGGCACAGGATCGTCGCAGGTTACGGCTAAAATGGGCGATACCTTTTTTAGAGTGTTCCTTAATGCAAAAGATGGAACGGCCACTACAGAGCAGGAGAAATGATAAATGGTGCTTAAGGCTATATATCTCGGAATCTGTAAAGAATAGAGAACTAGATTAGTGTGTACGTTTAAGATTTAACATGCACAGTTCAAGTCCTAGAAGCATGGTAGAAAGTTCACAGTCATGACACGAGAAAACTTCTCGCGGTTGTTGGATCTAGGCTTTGTTAATATGGCTAACCAGCCTTGGTAGGTATAATACCAAGTCACAATGTTGCACAGTGACTTAATCCTCGACGGCCAGAGATCATAAAGGGCGGGCGGGCAGTACTTCTTAAAGAGGATGGAAGTTCAAGCTGTTCCTTGCAGAGAAGCGGTCACAAAAAGCAACATAGGGGAAGTCTGATTTTCATAAGGAGTTCTTGTCATGAGAGTGGCACGGTGGAGTAATTCCTTACATGATGTTACAGTCGAAACAGGGGTGGGAGGGGGTTGGGTGCGGCCCAGTGGAAGTTAGGGAAGTGTCCTTCAGAAAAGATGGCGTAGAGTGACAGAAGCGAAACTCGATCAGAGGCTAGTACCAAATTAAGGTTCCATGAGTTCTTTCGCAGCAAGCGGTGGGCGGCAGCGGTGTTTCTTGATGATGTTGCAGTGCAGGAAAAAACAACAGGTTCAGCCGGGGTGGAGTTGACGTTTTCTTCTCTTTCATGTCAGGCGCAGCGCGAATATTCCGTTCACAAAGTTTTTGAGCAGCACAAGAACAGTGGCTGTTTCTGAAGGCAGGAAAATTTAGGCTGTTATTAGGCCGCTGTTACTTAGCAGCCCTTCAAAAAGGAGATTTTTACGCTGACAGTTATGTTAATGACATCCCACTCTGAGCAGTTTAAGTCAGACGTTCCGCTATACTTTCTATGTCAGGTATTAGAGCAGAGAAGCCACACAATTACTGTCAACTGGGGTCGTTAACGAGGCATCAGCCCGAAGCTTGGCCGGGTGTCACCAAGGCTTTAGATTTACCCTATTTGGGCTCACCACCTATCAGGTTCGGGACCCATCAATGATCAAAACCAGCGAGTTTTGATATCTGAGAGATTGATTTTGATGCATTTTAGTTTTAATAGCAGCATAAGATACCTGAATTGATATAAAATGTCTCTGAATCAATCTCGGAGTATTTAATTGACTGTAAATCAGCTAATCATGTTAATTACTGTTTATAGCAGCAGCCAGTAGGATTTTAATTTGGACTCACTAATCTGACAGGATTTCATTTGGGCATGACATTTAACGTCACATATAAGGGCAATCTAAAGCTCTGATGGCGGGCCTTGAAGTTATTGGTTTGGTTGGCCTCTATCGAGTTCCTGATTCCAGGTCCGATTTACGCCATTCTAGGCTTGTTTTTATTTCAGTCTATTATTGGTAACTGACCCAGTTTTTACACTGGTACCCATTTATACTCCTTGGTGAAGAGAGGCAACGAAGAGGGAAGGAGATTGCCTGTGTTTCCAACGATCAACAGTCATCCTAACAGAGACGCGATCCTGGGGTCACTAGTTTCACAGCTCTGCTCGTTACAGCCTGGGTTACTGCCTCCTCCGGTTCTTGAAGTGATTTGGTGGGTGTGTAGTTTGGTCCCTGTTAAACAAGTCCCATTCACATAGATTCGGTCCTTGAAGTCGCAGAGTGAGCCGCTTTTATACTCTGCATCTTATTATCTTTTGACGAATTGCAGGCTTTCTTATGATATCTCCAGCCAATCGGCGATCCTCTGTACAGAGGCGCCAGCATCAGCAGTGCCCAGCAGGAGCCAGCCGTTGAATGATGGGGTCGTACTCTGTACTATCCATTTCGGTGTACACACAAGGATTAAGGAATTCTGGGGTCGCTTTCTTCTTGTCCTGACTCGCTGTTGTCATCACAAGGAAGCAGAACCTCCAGGCTTTCGAATGGTACCAAGCATTCCCGGAAACATTTGTGATCATGGCCATTATTTCGAGTAAGAAGTCGTGCAAAGATTATATATACAACCTAAAAGTGTCCACTCAGTCATCGGCATCACGCGAACGTGGCATTGCCCCACTCTATGAAAGAACACCTGTCGATTACGGGGGTATTCCCAGTGGTCCGGCGCATGAAGGTCGAGACGTGTAGGCAAATGCCCTGCCATCATTCCTCCACCCTGGCTATCACTTTCGACTCAGAACTCGAATCGTGACGTGGAATGGACCTTTCCAAGTTTGTCCATCCATCATATGACGCCATAATCAACTATACGTGACGCATAAGATGACGCCATAATCATGACGTCATGAATGACTCGGTATAGTCCGTCTTTAACGCTTAATAGTCCGACACGCTGCGGGAATTGTATGTCTTTACCATTTAATACATATTCTGTTGGCAGCAACGGCGCCAGTCAAATTAGTTTCAAAATATTTAACAGCTTGCTTGTATAGCTTTCTGGAAATTGATAGTCATGGAGTTCAGAGATCGATCGATCCCAACACCGAGGAGGTGTGGGTGGAGCTCAGATAGAGATGGGCGGGGCATAGCTACAGCTACTATTTGTACCCAGGTTTTTACTTTCACCTCACAAGTGTAATTCTGTAGATCCCGTCCACAATAGCATCACCAGTGTGAACAAAGAACTCTAACCCACTGTTGATCTTAGCCAAAAGGTCGAGAAGCGAAAAAATAATGTTTCGAATAGTATTTATAATATCAGAATGCCCCCCACTCCTTACAACTTATGAAATATGAAAAATATATGATTTCCTGATCTTTCTTTGGCTTTCGTTAAATATTTTGAAATGAAAATTGGTAAATAAGCTTTATTATGAGAAGATCCGAATCCAGTTCGAGTTATAGCAGTTCCAGTCGTATGTATTATCCTTTCACGAGCACTTTTCTGCCTGCCTGCCTGCCTTCCTGCCCCTGTCCGTCTGTCTGCCTGTCTGCCTGCCAGCCTGTCCGCCTGCCTGCCTGTGAAGAGCTGCATCTAAAACCTACTGATCCGAAGTGCCTCAGAGTTCAATACAACGAAGGAAACGCGCGAGAGGATTTCCAGACTTTGGCTGTGACCCGGATAAGTGAAACAGGATCGGGATTGGATCAAATTCTGGGTCTGAGGATATCTCGGAAACTACTATCTGATTTGACTCAAATTTTAACACATGAAAGGGTGTGGCTGTACAGCGATTCCACAACTTTTGGACGCGATCCAGGAAACTCACCCAAATCGAGAAAATCCGTAGAAATCCGAAAACCCGATAAGTCCGGATAATCTGAAAACCTTTTGCAATGTGACAAAACCGTGAGGGTGAGGGTCTGCAATCTCTGATTGTTCTTGTTTCAAAGGGAACATATTCCAAGGTAAAATAGCTGAAATGCCAAAGAGATCAAATCGGAGTTATCTTCCTTTGGCATACCGTAGATAATCCTTTGGTTGAAATTATTTTCTCGGCCTATGAAACGCAGTTGGAGAGGATTTTAGCGCTCCCATCGATAAAGACAAACAAGTCGCAAACACCAATAGCATCCGTAGCGTCTATACGTCAGTCACTGCTACAAATTATCAGATTCCAAACGTATTCATGCGGCCCTCACTTTGGTTGTCCAACAGCAGCATGTTCACTGCACAATAAGGTAGCGCCAAGGTACGGGCATGAGACATCACCCCCTCCGAAGGGCCGAACAAACTACGTTAATTACGCTATATGTGTATGCGTGTCATGTTATGGACACATGTATATATAGAGGCAACGCTTTCCGGGTGGCTTCTGCGCATTTTCTCCTGAACTACTAAATAAATAACGTTCTTTGATCTTGAGCTCATTATATTTGTGACAGCTCTGAGGAGTTTCCTTTGTGAAGGCTGATTATATGCATAGGGGGTAAATTATGACCATTATGATTTGTTAATAGTATTAATTAGTAAGAATAGAAAGATGATTGAATAGTCGTGATTCCCGAGAGCAAGTAACCGGAGACACGCACAGGGACACGCAGGCATGCACGCACACACGCACGCATGTATTAACGGACACACGCACAGACGCACTCACGCACTCACGCACTGACAATGAATTTGGTGATGACAAGGTCAATGTTAAACGATTTTTTATTCGTGCTTGAATAAGAGAATTCCAAAATGAAAGTTTTTGGCGGAGTGCTCAATAGCCGGAAGTATCCTGACACATACATCAACGCAACTTGCCAGATTCCTCTCTAGTCCCCTCCAAAGCTCACACAAAACCTTGATCAGAAGCTGCAAACATTATCAAATTATCCAAATCACATGTCATGTATTTGCCATTACCAGCTCTGTAAGTCGACCATTGTCTAAAACACGATAACACGGCCTATAAGTTTAACAATTTAATGACCAAATATGGTCAAGAAAATTAAAACATTTCCTTAGGCCTACTAAATGCAGGCCACTGAAATGGCTGGTTCTGTTAGCGAGGCAGTCATTCCATTAGTAAAATTAAAAAAAGTAATCTTCTCTTGGCCTGCAAATTGGCATTCCTCAATACCACTGGAGTGCTGGTTTTGCCCGGCTTCGTCATGAAAGGGTTATAGTTGAGATGGAATCGCGAGATTTTCTCCGACAGAATGGCATTATATATCTATGGCCTAGAAAATCAAAACTAAGAGAGGACCTTTTAAATCAGCTTCCCTGTATAGTTTTCAGGAAATTGATAGCTAGGCATTTGGGGATCGATTAATCCCAACACGGCGAGGTGTGGGTGGAGCTTACCTAGTGATGGGCGGGGCATAGCTAAAATTGGGAAAGGTCCATTCTGGGGCAACTTTGACCGGCTTAACCATTAAAGGCTTAGGTTGGCACAAGCGGTGTTAATACTGATTTAAACAGATCTGTGTGTTGATTTAAAGATTTACTGTTCAACATATATATAATTTCCTGAAAACTATACAGGGAAGCTGTTGAAAATTTTCTAACTAATTTGACTGGGTGTTGTTGCTGCCTATGGCAGCAACAGGGCCCAGTCAAAGTAGTTTCAAAATATTCAATAGAATATTTATTAAATAGTAAAAGCAAACAATTCGTACAGCAACGCATAGACCGGCTTCAAATATGCGTTCGTGACGTACTTATGGACGTCATTCACGACGTCATTCATTATGATGTCATTGTACACATCGTGCAGGTCATTATGACGTCATATGATGGGTGGGTACTCTGGAAAGGTGAATTGGTCTAGAGCAATACCCATTTACAAGCCAGGTGAAAAGTGTTTTAAATTTGCCACTAGAATGACTGCCAGCAAATGCAGTGGTAAGATTTAAAAAGTCCTCTCTTAGTTTTGATTTTCTAGGCCATAGAACATGCAGTGGTCACAAGCTATATAAACTGGCAAGATAACAGGAAGTGATTTGTAAATTTAAGTGAAATTCATACATTTCCTGTAAAACCTTTTTGATCAAAATTAACATGAGGCTCATTTCTGGGCACCGCTGGCACCAGAGAGAATAATGAGCCCAATGAGAAAAACTGCTCTGGTTGCCAGAATGATAATATCATCGGGCATCGTCATAATTCCGTCCAGAAATTAACATGCTGTGATAAAAGTAATCCGAGACATTTTCTCAAAGATATGTTTGAAACAACTGCTAAAGAATGTAGCTGTAAACGCACTAACTGACGATGGAATGGTACAAGTTCAACGACTAACAGTAAAGCATGGTAAAGATAACATTCTTAGTGGTATCGCTGTGTCTTAGTGTCGAGTGAGAACCATATCGATAGAATGGACACTACACTATTCAGACACAATTCTTTAATAATTCATAGACAAATAGTATCCTCCCATGGTATATTTCGTGTAACGCACAAGCGTATTTCCTTAATACGGAGCATGTAGCAGTTGTTTCTACTGTCACACCATGCACGACTCTTTATGATAACGTACAATATGAAATGTATGCTATGCCGATGGAAGGATCCAATTTGCCACGTAAATATGTGACGTCATAATCAATCACGCCACTAGTTAGCTGACGTCACAATCATAATGACGAGTCTAGCTCCGGCATGAGCAACGAAAAATCCGCCAAGGGTACGAATTGTATATATCCGATATATTTACAATTTAATAAACATTCTGTTGATATTTTGAAACGCATTTGACTGACTACCATAAGCAACAACAGCCCCAGTCAAATTAGGTTCAAGCTATTCTTGCATAGTTACCTTGAAATTGGGATACTAATACTTCAGCGTCCAGAGTATATACATTGGTTTCAACATACGTACACAATGGGCGGGGCTTACCTAGAAATGGGCGGATATCTAGAAATAGACTCTCCATATACATGTCTGTCCATTAGCGTTGTTCAGATTCTGCCACCCGATATTAATTTGTTTACACTTGTATTCACTTATCTGCACGATTTTGTTAATGCCATTCGTATTTGCTGAGAGAAACTGTCAACGTAAAGCACGATATATAACGGAGATTCGCCTGGTGCAAAGTTTTTCAATATGATAGCTCATAAATTATTTAAACATTGAGGAGTTGTGAGACAGATATAAAATCGGCAAATATGATGCGTTATCTAAAGCAATATGTTGGTATATAAGCTTTACACGCTTTGCAATCTAATTCGTGAATCGATTTCTTCGCTCAATCATATGACGTCATAATGAACTATGAGACGTGTATGCTGACGTCATAATCATGAGGTCATGAACGATTCGATTTAGCCCGTCTTTAACGCTTAATAGTCTGACATGTTGTACGAATTGTATGTTTTTGCTATTTAAGAAAAAGGCTGTTGAATATTTTGATACTAATTCGACTGGACAGCGCCCAGTCAAATTAGTTCCAAAATATTCAATAGCTTAGGGTAGATAGGGGAATACGCCCACTCGGGGGAAGATGCCTATTATGAAAATATTGTAGTTCAGATCGACCGGTCGGGTACCAGCCGTACCAGCTAAGCTGGGTACGCGCCGCCCGTCTAGGATTCGTTCTCTGAACACGCCCCTCTGGGTAGGGCTATAAGCGCATATAGGCCTATGGGAGAGAGAGAGCAAGTTTGTTAAAACGCGTTATGCGCATGCGCGCGCCAGGACGCTGTTTCTATGGAGCGCGTAGTTGTGACCTAGATAGGATGGCGCATAGAGTGTACCGAGTTGGTACTCTGTAATTCTTATTGATTGTCTGTTCCCGTTAATTCTGGCATTAACCAGAATTCAACGGTCTTTCCAAACCTGTAAACCATTTCAAAATCGGTTGAGAAATGGCTGAGTTATCCAGAAAAACTCTTCTTGATTATCTTCAAAATATTGCCCTGACGTCATAACCACGTGGCCATAAAGCTTCTAGAATGTTCTAGTACGTTCGACGACGCTATTATTAGCTGTGTGGTGATTGGCTGTTGCTCGAACGATGATTGGATGAAGCCTGCGCCTGTGACGTCATGGAGAGTATAAAAGGAGAAGCGATCCAATGATCGAGAGCATCCTCGGCCAGGGGCCGAACAGGTTGGACCTGGCCTGCGTCTGTGACGTCATTGAGAGTATAAAAGGAGAAGCGATCCAGTGATCGAGAGCATCCTCGGCCAGGGGCCGAACAGGTTGGACCTGTACTAGCTACGATCGACAGATATTACGCAGATGACTTCAGTTTCCGTCGCGTTTCCGTAGCTACCAGTAGCCAACCCACCGCACTAAAACAGTTTTTGTAACTCCCCATCAGCGGGAGTAATTTGGAACTTTTGATAATCGTTCACGAATACTACATCTACATTCGGAACACAAACGTGCGGTGAGGCCTTAGCGGCCTGAATATGTGAGTCTACAGATGTAGAGACAGGATGTTCTTTGATGGATGACTCGCCGGATCTGCCAGCCACGCCTAAAAGTGGTATTTCAATCGCCGCTGCACGCATCGTGTCAGTTCTTTCGACTTTCGACCGCAGCAAGTAAACTCTGCCTGGTGCGTCATCAGAGCTGGTTGACGTACCCAGCACCTTGAAGCTTTGTTTTGTATCTTCATTTGCCTCTGACAACCCCCGCTTGTGACGGGTTGTTTACACCTTCCATCCGTGCCATCCGTGTACGGGAACTTTCTTCACTACATAGTACTATCGTATCTTTTACTGACTGCTCGTTAGACATTCTATTAGGCCTACAGCACTAAGCGATGCACTCCCCCATGCGTGTTCTTGTGGAACTCTTGTTTGGGAAAACAGCTTGCGGGAACCACCCTGTGGGAACTTTCCAGCTTCCGGAGAGCGCATCATCTCACGTCGATTACAGATTACGTCTCAATTTCAGTAACACGGTAGCCTAACTTGGGAATGACTACCGAGTATTCAAGTAACTAGACTTCACCGTTTAATTATTTCTCTATATAGGTTTTGTTAATGATCTCGTATCCGTACTAACGGATCCGATGACTAAAAGGAACTATACACCTGTGCAAAAGTTAAGCACCACCCTATTTTTACGCACATCCGAGGGTATATTCATGTGCTATGAAGAAAGCAATAGCATAAACATTTATGTACCCATCCATCTTAGTGCAAGAGGTAATAATGCAACTAGAGGAATGCTGATTATGATGGTGGGGAAACACTGTATGTTTTTGTTTGAACTTGAAAACGAGGCCTGAATATGGTTACGTTGACACAACTGACAACTATTGCCCTACAGTTGACACACGTGGCTAGATTGTCATTAATGGTGTCTGAAAACGAAGTTTAACATCTGTGCACGAGTTTGAGACTGTCATTATTAATACCGGGTATATCCACCTTGTGCCTGGATGACGGCCTGGACACGACGTCTCATGCTGGTCACCAATCGACTGATACGCCATTGTGGTATTCGTTGCCATTCAAGATGGAGTGCGTCTGTTAATTCCTGTAGGTTCTGCACAGGAGGATCCCTCCTTCTCACCATGTTTCCCAGAATGTCCCAGATATGCTCAATAGGGTTCATGTCAGGGCTCCTTGCTGGCCATGGTAGGGTTTCGATGACATTCTGGCGGAGGTATGCATGCACAGCTCTAGCACGATGTGGTCGGGCGTTGTCATCCATGAATATAGGGTGGGTTCCAGGTGCATGATTTACAAAATGAGGGACCACAACTCTATCCAGTATGGAATCTTGATATCTTTGTCCATTTAGTGTTCCAGGTACAGTCAACAGATCCAGCTTACAATCAAATGAGATGCACCCCCATATCATAACGGAACCTCTACCAAAGGGAACTTCTTCCATGATGTTACGTTGGTCGTACGCCGTGCGTCTGGACCTCCATACACGAGTTCGACCATCTGTGGCATGAAGCAGGAACCGACTTTCATCGGACCAGTGTACCCGTCTCCAGGATCTCATGTTCCAGTGTCTTCTTTCGTTGCACCACCTCAGACGCTCCTCTTTGTGGTGTGCAGTGAGGAGAGGACGTCTGACAGGTCTCCTAGCTTTCATGCCAGCAGCATACAGTCTCCTTTTGACGGTAGACATTGACACTCTATTGCGCGTTTCCCATTGCTGGCTGAGCACTCTGCTGTTGGTGAATGGAGATCTCCTAACAAGGCGTACTAGGGCTCGATCATCACGGGCAGTAGTCTTCTTCGGTCTTCCAGATCTAGGCCTGTCCTTCACCTCGTTAGTTTGCCCATGTTTTGCAATCAAACGACTGATTACAGTATGGTTAATGTTCAGCTGTCTGCCAGTCTCTCTGCATGACATACCAGTGGTATGCATGCCTATGATTTGCCATTTCACACGATCACTTAACCTTCGTCTTGCCATAGCGGTTCACAATCAAGAGCTAATTCTCTCTGTACAAATAAACCACGGTCATGAACACAAAATTCCTAATCTTGTCGCCTAAATCTGTATGTAATGTTCTACACCTCAAACTGGACTTTTACATAACTGAACTGTTTCCCGCCACGCACGGACATCAAGCGGCGTGAAGTCCTGCATGCATGTGCATTTCGTACTTGGAATTATGTCAGCTAACGCGGGGACAAAAAGTATGGCAGCCTAGTTGTACCATCATGTTTCTACGTTCTATTGTTTTTGCTGGTGCTTAACTTTTGCACAGGTGTATATAACGATCTTAGGACCAATAGTTATAATTTCTGTATTTGTTAAATAGTTATTTACATTTTCCCGAGTGTGTTGCTAACCGCACTATAGTAGGTTCGTCAACCTGCATTACTATATATATCTTAATCATTGCCACCGCATTGTTTGTTCTGGTTAGATTACGTAGGTATATGGCCAGTGGCCATCCGTTAAATTGTTTTGCTTAAGTTATAGGAAATATAGGAATGCAGTGCACGTAGGAAACACTATACAGCAACATTTATATATGCAGCATTTTCTCCCGCCACCAACACTTTTTCACTGAGGTCGCTGTCCGTGCTATAACTCTGTTTAGCCCGACATGCTACCGACGAAACCTTTTCTATTCAGCTCGAGAGGATAGGTTCAAAATGATTAGAGACACTTTCTTCATTACATACTGTGTAATATATTCTTCTCTTCCGGCAGTGCGATAATCTAGCCCCACACTCCGGTAAGACTCATAACTCCAAGATTTTGTCTCTCTTCATATTCCTCTTAGCCATGTGGCTTCTTAATTGTTTGGACGTCCCTATCCGCACCATGGGCTGATCAGACTCTGGGAAACTATTGGGGTTTCCGAGCGGTGATGGCTAGGGTGCGGTACCACATACACATTCCCGTGTATCTTCGGATACTTAGTAGATAGTACTTTAAGCCAATGTAGGAAAGCACTGGGAAAACACATGTATTAATTATTATTTTGTTTACTGACAACCCTCCCGCACCGCATTGTAAAACTGGCAACTTGTATATAAAGCTAATGACAGGTTAAACGGTTAGTTCCATAGGACCTGGTGACAGGCGAGATACATATTCTCACTGAATTCTGTTAAAATGTCTGGGCATAATATTCAGATCTGCCACGCCCTTACGGGAAGGACATTCGCTGTGTGCATTCGTCTCTCTTACCCCCACCATAACGATAGGAGATATGGCCTAATAATGCTTCCGTGAAATGTAAACCATGTCCTGTAATGTTTCATGTGGTTGCAAAGCGAAATGTCCGGATTCTCACCCAGTTAGGAGATCCAGCTAAGTAACATGTATGAGCGCTGTCTACAGTATTGATGTCCTCAGGCATCTGTTCTCCGTGACAGCCGTGTCTAATAGCTAGGTAGATATTGGCCAGTTGTGGCATAAACTAATTCTTGTTCTGAAAACAACTAAACGGAATTAAGCAAAGCAGAAGGCCCGCAGAAATAAAGCGGCAACTACTAATTCAGCATATTAGCAATCACATAAGATGGTAATGAAGGAATCCATCGGGAATCTTCCGGTCCGTCTTCACGTAAAACAGTACGCACCCCTATAGACATAATCTCACTAGGTATGGTCTTTTCTTTCTACAGCATTTTTGTTTGAAATATTAGAGTGGGCCCATTTTTGCCTACTATTCTTCTCCCGCTTTCAGCCGTGGCGACACCTTCCCGAGACGGAGGCCCGCATGGGGCACTTGCCTCTCGCAAGGATTCAGCGACGACGGTCCACGCCAGGATAATACTCCTCACCCAACCTAACACTAGGAGTAGTGCCCGCGTGAGGCACATCACTTTTTCGTCTGAGATAACTTTCTTCCTTTCAGCTTAGAGGTATAATAACTTATATTAAGTTAAATAGCTATGTCTCGTGTACGGGAGGCTCCCTTATGGGGATACCTCTGCGGACCTACGAGTCTGTGTGGTACCTCCGGGAGCCCCTTGTTTAACAGTTCATCTACCTGCCTCTATGTCTTGTATTTTCGTATGCTCTTATTGTAGTTTTATCTAGCATATTTTTCAATTAGTTAGGTAAACTCATTGTATAGACTTATATTTTTAGGTCACCAAATCAAATCTTGTAAGTACATAGATCACGAAATTGCTATGGACAGGCATACTGGTGACACAAACTCTTGGGATGAGACCGTTGTGTTTAATGTTCGCGCCAATGGTCGCACGGCCCCACCGAAATGATCCCTCAGGGCAGTCTCGTTCAAGGTCCGTCACCCCGATGCTAACCAGCGTCGTCACTCGTCGTGCACTTACGGCGCGGCGAGTCGACATGAGACATTGGAATGGCCCGACACTACCCGGCGAGCTACAATATTGGTATAGACACGTGATTATCGAATTCTAACACCGCATGCGCAGTCGCAGCGTCTTATTCTTCTTTACTATCGCATCATTTCCGGCCGCGTTACGTAGACATTGGCAGAGAGGCGTAGAAGCAAGGTAAACTTTTAGAAAGGCATGCTCGGGGGAGGGGGGGGGGGGGTAAGACACCCTCATACCGTATGGGGAAAGAAGCCCACGGATCGTTTTACCCAATTTGTGTGATAAATCAATATTTTTACCACATTAATGTCTAAAATCTTTTCTTTAAATCAATTATTATCTTTAAAAATATATATGAAAAATGGGATTTTGGAAGACTTACCACTGAAAAGACTGACTCGATGAGTCAGTCATTCCAGTCGGAAATTTTCTAAAATACTCTTCAATTAGCCAGCAAATGGACAATTCTCAAGGTCACTCAGTAGCCATTTTGGCCGGGTTGGTCATTGAAGTATTAAATATTCTTTTTAGCAACAGTATTAATCCTCTTCGGTGGCTTTCCATTCCTTGCTGTTGGCGGGAACATATCAGCTAATTTGTCATTAGCCCTTAAATGAAAATGGGTTTGAGATAATTTTGTGTTTGTGTGTGTGCGCGCGCGTGATTGCATGCGTGCGTGCGTGCGTGCGTACGTGCGTGCATGCGTGCGTGCGTGTGTGTCCTTGATCATAGCACAGCATATACATATTTTTTAATTTTAGGATCATACCAAGACACTAGGAAATTTCACGCACGGCAGTTATGGCGATCAAGCGCTGGGTGATGCGCTGCAGTTTATTCATGATGGTAGAAGTATTAAAGGAGCCGTACGCATGTTGGATGCCAGCACAATTCGGCGACACCGAGATCAAAACATCCACCAGTCAGGCATCAGCAAGCTAGGCCGTGTCACCAGAATTTGAAGACCAACTTTGTGAACATATTCAGAATATGGACAAGGCATTGTTTGGATTAACAACAATTGACATACGCCGACTGGCTTTTGATTTGGCGGAACGATCTAAAATGCAACACCCGTTTACAAAACATCTAAAATAGCAGGGTTTGGCTGGTTTCATGGATTTATGTTGCGGCGTGTTAAACTTTCTCTGGCCACACCACATACAACAAGTATAGCCCGTGCAGCATTCCAGATCAGATCATTTCGACTACAGAAGTGAACATCAGCACAGACACCAGCATTTCAGATCAAATTGTTTCAGTTGCAGATGTCAACATCAGCCCAAGCAACCGCATTTCAGATCAAATTGTTTTGGTTGCAGAAGTCAACATTAGCGCTAACGCCAGCATAACAGAGCAAGTAAAGGAAAAACGACATAAGGCCAAGCTCTAAAAATCCCCAAACCGGAAAGTTCTCGGTGTAAACGACCAAAGTCACACCCGCAAACACAGGAACTGGAAGAGACCGATGTCATGTCAGTAGATGAGGATGCAGAATGTCTGTACTGTACATAATTATTTTCCGTGTACGGTGGAGACTGGATTCAGTGAGAGGTTTGTGGTTTGGGTACACGAGTACTGCACGGGTATAATGACAGATAACTTTACATGTGACATGTGTTTCTAAAACAATTAACATATTCTGGTTTACCCGTTTTATTTGAACATACCAGTTCAATCTATTTAGTCAACTGTCTAAATAATCATTATTGTGTTCGCAGTGTGAGACTCGGCCAACTACACTACTAGTTTCGCTCTTTTGGGAAACCGGTAGTGCAGACGGATGACGTTCATAATGTCAGAAAAATTTGTTATTTAAGTTACCTCTCCGTGTCTATATAAACAATTAAACTACAATTGTTTGTTCTGTAGATGCAAGACCCAATGTATTGTTGCGAAGACTCTTATGTTATATAGCATATCACATTATATCCAGTTATCTGATATTTGATCTAGACTGCATATGGTGAAAGATCTCCCCGTTATGGGTCAAAATGCCCCTTGGGGGTGACTTTCCCCAATGAAGGGGCTACTTGCCCCAAGGTTGGGGCAAGATGCCCCCAGAAATAAAAAAATGTTTCGTTCATTTAAACATTTTGTGATTGAATTCTGTTCAAAGTTATCCCTCCTACACACTGCATTAATTTTTTAGAGGGGACGTATCTCCCCCCCCCCCCCTAGATCTACCCTACCTAGTCAGGGAGTTCAGAGATCGATTGATGATCCCAGCACAAGCGAGTTGTGGGTGGAGCTTAGCTAGAGATGGGCAGGTCATAGCTAAAACTGGAAAGGTCTATTTTAGTGCTAGCTGATGCAGGAAAACAGTTATTGAAGATATCAGTGGCAGAAGCAGAGACTATTCAACGTGAGAATTTCACCCGTGTCTAGTGACGCACGGTTTAATGCGAGCATGGAGTGCTTCTCGTCGTCGTCGTCGTCGTCGTCGTCGTCGTCGTCGTCGTTCGTCGTTCGACGTTCGTCGTTCGTCGTTCGTCGTTCGTCGTTCGTCGTAGTCAATCTTAAGACGGTTTTTGTAATATCTCTGATTCTACTGGAGGGATCGTCTTCAAACTTGGTTGGAGGCTTTCCCGTGAATCCAGCTTTCAGTAGCATTGTTTTTGGCAACACTTTCCAAAATAGACACATTTGACCTAAAAAATATATCATCGACGCAGGTATTGGAAAAACTTGTCCTCGTTCATTTCAAATTACCCTATCACACGTTATCAGGCAACGATAGCCTATTATTTCACTATGTATTGGACATCCAATTCTACTATTGATATTATTTAACCCTAAAATTCATATCAGCAAAAAACGGCTCTGCAGTGGTCTTGAGAAATGTCTATTTGCAGACAAAGAGAAGACTCTTTTGAAAATTTACCGCTGAATTGACTGGCTCGATAACCAAGCCAGTCATTCCAGTGGTACATTTTCTATGAGAAAATTGAAATTTTCTTGAATAAATTCTAGTGTTAAAGTGTTAAGACCGGCGGTAGCCAGGTAGTGTCAAACACAGCATTAGAAAACTCGTCTCGGACGCTGTTATCTAAGTAATTCAGTGTGGGTGTGGTCTTAGCCAATCTCAAAGTATAATAGGGTATGTAGCCTACCGAGAGATGTTCTGTGAATCTGACGTAGCCACGTGCACAAACGGTGTAGTTATGCGCTTGAATGTCTATATCCATGCGTTTTATACTTCAATATAAATGGATACATTTGTAGTTGTGCCCCACCCATCTAGCTAAGTTCCGCTCACCTTTTTACGCGTGTTGAAATCGCTATGAAATTTTAGGGGGTGGGGGACGGGTTGGGGGTGGTGTGGGGTGGGGGTGGTGGTGACTCCCACCACATGTAACGATCGTCAGAGTCGTACAAAGTTCAGCGAATCAATTTTCCATTGTGTTTGGGAAATAACAACAACCTATTATATTTTTAACGCACCTTGAGCGGCCATGCAATATTTGGAGAAAAGAAAAATGTTAGTCTAAGTTAACTCAGGGTTTTGACGGGTTACAGGCTCGGGTTCCTTCAGAGTTCCTTCAATTAAAATAATGCGAGTCATTTCACATTTGACAATTTTTTAATAAAATAAAGTTTCAGTAACTCTATTCAATGATAAAATACACAGCCGATAAATATAAAGATGATAATAATATATGTACAAATAAGTGAAAAAATATAAAAACTAATTTTATGGAAAATGAATACATGCGATAATGATTTAGTTAAAATATAAAATTCACAAATGTTTCTAGCAGGATCCAGGACCTGTAAAAGTTAAGCGATAGACATAGAGAAGGATTCAACTAAGGTATTACACGATTAGAGATATTATTTAAATAAATTTGTAACCGATATAAGCGATACTGAACCCCTAACAGGTTGGGTGTAAAGATAGGGTTGGGATTTATACAGAGGTAGGGTTTGGAGATATTAACTTTCAAAGCATTGGGAGGAGTGTGTAGGTATATTTTAAATAGGTTAAATAATGGTTTTAAAAACCAGCTCATTGAATGAATATATAACAATTTACTCGAGGCCCCCCCACCTGCCCCCTAATCCCAACCCCAACCCCACACCATATAACTACATATCACCCTCCACACACGTGAACATTTCTAACCGATAACAGTAAAGCAGAAGATTACTTATTCCACCTCGATGATGAGGGAGGGGGGGGGTTGGTGGATGCTCGTAATCTTCTACGTTATGGGTTAGAACATTATACATAGTACAAACATAACATCGCATCCCCCTCCCCCCCCCCCCCCCCCCCGCCCCAACCCAGGCTATAACTGCGTATCACCCTCTACACATATCTAACCTATAATAATAAAGTAGACGATTAATTACTCCCCATCGATGAAGGGTATGCTAGTAATCTTCTATGTTATGAGTTAGAACATTATATATGGTACAAACATAACATCTCAACCCCCCCCCCCCTCTCCCAATACCAGCCTATAACTGCAAATCACCCTCTACCCATATCTAACTGATAATAATAAAGCAGAAGAATACTTACTCCCCCTCGATGAATGGTATAATAGTACTCTTCTACATTATGCATTAGAACATTATACGTCATACAAACAGGGCCATCTCAACCACACCCCAACCCACCCCTATCCTATAACTATGTATTGCCCTCTGTGCATATCCAACCGATAATAATAAAGCAGAAGATTACCTACTCCCCCTCGATGAAGGGTATGCTAGTAATCTTCTATGTGGCAGCTTAGAACATTATACATGTACAAACATGACAGCTCAACCATTTCCCCTACCCACACTGCACATTTTTCCAATTCGCTCACACCCACATAAACCACAGATTACGCTCGATACCTCTGAGCTACACCGATAAGAAAGCACCCCATCAACTTTCCCACCCCACCCCAGGCTATCGTAAAATTAGATCCTAGGGATACCCCGAAAGCCGTATGGTTTAGTTTGATAATCGTAAAAAATTATACGGTTTTTTTTGTATGTAAATCCGAAACGTTTCTCATTATCATTACTCCAAATGTCTATGATCTTTATTCCTAATGATAGTATTAGGATACTGAGCAAACGTTTCGAGATCATGATCGTTGATCATGGCTTACAGAGTATCGAATCCCAACCCCTTATTCCTGTAACATTAAGCCCTTAATTTTGCAGACATTCTTGATATCCCTAGTCTGTCCTTGTAGCTGTCTGTATGCATACCTCTTTGGGCCAGTGCTGAGAAACTCTGTTGTTTCACTGTAGGAAGGAACTACGTCTGTGAAATAACCAAGTCTGTCATGGTAAACGGGGATTAGGTGAGGTTTATCACGTTTTTGAATGTACACGCTAGAATCTGTATCTTGATAAATGCAACCCGAGCCTACTGCTACAAGGCTTCATAGCAAATGAACCCTGGAATGACTCATGACAAATGCAGCGATCATGACATTGGTGCGATTATCCATCGGGATGAATCAGTTCAACTCGTGATATCGCATTAAGAGAGTGCTGTCGTTGCACACATGGATATCTTTGACAGAAATTGTTCTATCCATCATCAGCTTCAACATTGCACTATACGAATCAATGTATTCGTGCTTAGGGTAGGGGTTGGGGGTGAAATAACCCTACAAAGAATTCAGCACCTGTTTTGCCAGGGTTCTAAGGCCCTTTTTTGAATGATCAAACATTTATCTAATTTAATTCCTTCACATTCAAAATATCCTTCTGCGCATCTGTGACCGCATCCTTGGGATACCCCAATGCTTTTTGTTTAATTTTCAAAAAGTTATCGCTATATCCCTTGAAAAGCATATCAGTACATTCTTCGTAGTGCCATATCTCAATAAACTCTAAGATACGGTACCCGCCATGCACCACCTCCTTCAATTCCACAGACATCCATGCACCATGTAGAGAGCGCTCACAATCGCTATGAGTACATTCAGTACTCTGCAAATCGTGAGCATATTTACTACACAACGGAAAGAACAAACGTTCATTACATCTGAACAGGAGGATACGGAAGAATAAATCTTTAGGAAGAAAACAGATGCACTTTATCAGACCGAAGTAAGAACGTAAATCCTCTACCGGTTTAAAATCTTTAATGATTATTTCCGGTTCACCTATGGGGTACTCGTGGGTCTTACACACATACGGATATAGCAAAGTGATATCCACGTATGCTATATACTCACCCGCTGCGGCCGGTGATGCAAACATATGGCATTGGTAGGCCACCATACAGGGCACCGCACACGGTAAAAGGTTCATGATACGTTCTAGTGGTCAGAAAAGCGTTAATGCTAGGGTTGTTAAGCCTCTGGCCTTAAAATCACAACCCCACATTTGACTACCTTCAAACCCATACGTCTAAGCTCACTAGATTTAGAAAGCGTCGTCTGATGCACTTCTTCTAAAGTTAGATCAGGCTGAAAAATGACTTGCTAGATATACGCTTTCTAGACAGACATTTCAGGCAGGCATGTATGCAACAGCTGTAGTACTCGAAGTACTCATCCGTGTCTGGGCAGTAACCATCCAGCCAGCAGTTAAATGCTTCGGGTTCACCGTCAGTTAGAGTGTGTTTAATAAACACATTCTTATAATGAGCCAGGTAATCTAGCCACTTACACGCTTCTACGGAGTAACGTTTCTTGCTACATAGATTAATGTACCCCATAGCAGCCCTAAACACCTTATTACATAATGACGGTAAAGTCATAGATGACACAAAAGGCGGTATCCCAGTTTCATGGATAAACATTTCATGAAACTTACCGCAATCCATGCATAGAATATCTGCGTCAGACCTACAATAAAGTTTCATGGCATCCATAAAATTGAAAACACCGTCTTTAACTGAGTCATACTATGAGTCGAATTCCTTATGTGCTGACACAGACTTATTGTCAACGCAGTAAGCATCAATCGAGGGGTACGCGCCTACGTAATCAAAGCATACATTACTGTCTAGAAGATATGGAAAAAATCCTTTCTCGCTAGGTAGATTGAATATCGCCGGTAGTTGACACAGTTGAAATGGAAGAAGCGCTAGACTGTCCTTAAAATGAATGTCCCCGACATTCAAATACACCACTTTATTACCGTTCATTATTACGCTGGCCGGTTTAAGCTCGGTGTTTCTAAAGAGCCACCCCATCACTAGATGCCAGTGAAAACTCCGACTGTTATGAGCTCTGGCGATGTAGTCTAGAAAACGTAGAACATTAGTCTTATGCTTCCCCTTATGCTCAGATTTCACAGCCAATAACCATTGCATGAAAGTGGTTAGAGGATTAGACCCTTCAAAGATAACCTCTCTTCGACGTTCATCGCAATCCGAGCAAGCTATCTGAGCTACAACATAAATAACCTCATGACGCTTTATCGCTTAGTTTGTTTCAAAATCATGAAAGAAGAAACATTGAGAGATGGACGATAAGTCCTTATTCCTGTTTTTATGGTTTTAATGCCTTACGCTTCACCGCTAATCACCTTTAAACGCACCTCATTTGATGACAAGAGTCACATGATTTAATGAGGGGTAGGCGCTCATGGGCACACTCTACATCTAACATCCAATCAGAATGGCGGAGAGCTGGCGGGTTTTTTCACACCTTTTTCAATAGGCAGTGAGATCAAAGGAAAAAAGGTGATAATGATGCAAATTAGTTGGTTGCTCTGACACAGCATCTACTTTTGAAAAACCGCCAACTCGCCCATATGCTACTACGATCTGTCGCTCAAATATGTGACGTCTTAATCAATTACGTCACATGTAAACTGACGCCACTATCAAATTGCGTAATGAATGACGTATCTAGGTCCATCACGAACATTGAATAGTCCATCAAGTGTACGCATTGTATGTGTTTACAATTTAATTCACATTCTGGGGAATATTTTGAAACTACTTTGGCATAGGCAGCAACTTCACCCAATCAGATTAGTTTCAAAATATTTAAAAAGTTAACTGTACCTTGAAATTGGGAATCTGGGAATGCAGGATTCAAAGTATATAGCCCTAAATCGATTCAAACACGCGCAAAGCATGTGCGGGGGCAGAGCTAGAAATGTACGGTGCAAGAATATACATGGATCCCTTATTGATTTTATCGTGGCTGGCGACATACCATAGTAACTGCATCTAAAGCTTAATTATAAATTATCGATGCTCCGGAAAATGTAAGTTGACTGTAACTTAATTGCGCTAAGACGCATCTTTGTGCATTGCAGCTACCCGCCCACAGCATCCGGCCCATCCACCCTTTCTTTTGACAACGAACGACCTTGAAGTATTTCCGGCAGGGCGAGTTCGTAGTCTTGTAGCATCAGCAGTCACAAAAAAGATTCTGTTATTGCTATTGGAAACTTATTAAACAATGTGAGCCTAAAAAAGACAAATGCCCAATAAGTATAGAAAATATGTTTAATTACTTTAAAGCAACACACGAAAAGAATACGATACCAGAAACATACGAAATTGAAGCAAATCAATATCAACAAAATGCAACACTAAACAATGAAATTACAGAGCGGGGAAATCGCTAAGAGTATCCAGCGTCTAAAAAACGGTAAAGCAGCAGGATCTGACGATGTCCTGAATGAATACATCAAATCTACCGATGATATTATGACCCCCATCTATCACTATGTATTTAATAAAATACTTGACTCTGGCTATGTCCCCGATACTTGGACTGAAGGTTTGATCATACCAATATACAAAGGGAAGGAGGAAATAATTGATCCACAAAACTATAGGCCCATAACCTTGGTCAGTTGCTTAGGAAAGCTGTTTACTTCTATACTAAGTGCACGAATCAGTAAATTCATAGAAGATGAAAAGATCCTGAACGAAAACCAAGCCGGGTTCAGAAGTGGGTATTTCACATCTGACCATATTTTTACACTCCACTCCATAATTGAAATAGCAGCAAAACAAAGGAAACGACTCTTCTGTGCATTTATTGATCTGGAGAAGGCATTCGACACTATTTGGAGAGAGACATTATGGAGGTAACTGGTCGAGCAAAATTTGAATAGCAAGATTATAACAGTAACTAAAAGCATGTATAACAGTATAAAATCTAGAATACGCATTCATGGGGGTTTACAGCTGATCACCTAATATGTAAATGGGGTTGGGGGGGGGGGGGGCGTACGGCAAGGGAAGAATCTTTCGCCTGCACTTTTCAGCTTATATTTAAATGATCTAATTAAATATTTGGAAGGTAAGGACTGCAAGGAAATAATTGTAAGTGACAACGTAGAAACATACCTAAAAACCCTTGCTCTACTCTATGCAGACGATACTGTAATATTGGCTAACGGAAAGGAAGGTCTCCAGAAAACCTTGACTGAATATAATAATTACTGTATACTATGGAACTTAAAAATAAATCTTAATAAAACTAAGATAGTCGTTTTCAGACTTGCACAAAAAGTAACACAAGCTTTTAATTTTAAACTAAATAATATACAAATTGAAATTATTGATAGTATAAATATCTAGGAATTATGTTTTCAAAAAACAAAAGATACGGTGAGACAATTAAGCACCTTACACAACAATGCCGAAAAACAATGCATTGCCTGTATCGTCGCACTTCCAACTTAAGCCTACCCA
This sequence comes from Chaetoderma sp. LZ-2023a, assembly GCA_034401795.1. Classification (NCBI taxonomy): domain Eukaryota; kingdom Metazoa; phylum Mollusca; class Caudofoveata; order Chaetodermatida; family Chaetodermatidae; genus Chaetoderma; species Chaetoderma sp. LZ-2023a. Next base: position 104,690,495 of record CM067360.1, on the reverse strand, counting down.
TTGACTACCAACTTAAATTATTCTATGCAATGATAGCCCCAATAGCATTGTATGGACGCGAAATATTGGGTTTTTTTTAAAACATCAGTCATTAGAGCAAGTCCACTTAGAATTTATGAGATATGTGCTCAAAGGGAAACGTACAACACCATCTGCAGTAGTCTATGGTGAACTGGGAAGGTATCCTTTACAAATAAACGTACAATGCCGAATGTTAAATTTCTGGGCAGGACTTCTAACCGGTAAACATGATAAAGTATCATATCAAATATACACAAATATATGCATAAACAGTACAATGAGGAGGGGCTTCAATACAAATAGGTTAAGTATGTCGAATCAATCTTAAACAACGCAGGGTACAGTTACTTGTGGACCTCACAACAAATCATGGAAAAAATAAGTACAATACATAATATAAAGCAAAGACTCATCGATAAGTTCAAATAAAAATGGCAAGAATCACTAAGTAATTTATCTAGGGGCGAAACATATAGAATATTTAAATCAGAAATCTGTTTAGAGCCATATTTATTAAAATTAAAAGAAGCTAGTAGAAGAACTCTTACGAAACTTAGGAGGACTGCCAATCACCGCTTACCAATTGAAACAGGCCGCTGGACAGGAATACCAAAAATCAACATAACATGTCCATTATGCAATAATAATGATATTGGCGACGAATACCATTACTTGTTTCCATGTCAATTTTTTTAAGAATCCCGGAAATTGTTCATACCTGCTTATTACTCTACACGACCAAATTACTATAAATTTAAAAAGCTTTGTCGACTTCCAACTTGACATTGCAAAGAAAACTATACCAATTTGCTGCAAAGGTTATAGCGCACTTGGGCAGAAATAAAATAATTTTTCTCATTTTGTAGGCCGAGGTGTGCTATACAATGAGATCAGAGACACTAGTCGCAATAGTTATGACACTCTAAAATGTGTACTTATCCCTGACCTAGTACTGAACAACAGCAATAGTGACGACGACGGCGACGACTGCTGCTGCTGCTGCTGCTGCTGCTTTTTTTTTTTTTTTTTGAAAAACCGACGCTGACGCAGTCGGACAAACTTCACGGAGGAACTCCTTTAAAAAGGCTTGTAAACCCTCAGAAAAAAACCTGGTGAACTAGTAATCTTGATTAATATTACACCAAAACAATGATAAATAATGAGCATTAATACAATCTATAAATACTTATGGCTTAAAAAGTTTAGATACAAAACAATAGGCTGATAAAGCTCCGCTAGCAAAACAAAACTTAACAAAGCCTTACTATTCAACCCAGGTGTAGTAGTAGACCCGTGTGGCGAGTGCAACTATCCAACAAATGAAAAGTGCCTCGTCAATCTATGACAAATAAGTCAATCATTGACGCCAGTGGGCTGATTCTCTAAAGATCAGCGGGCGTAGTAGCATTTGGGTAGTATAATACATATAGTCGGCAGAAAAATTTCAGAAAAATTGATGGTGCTCTTGTTTACATTTTCAATTTACTTTATTGTAAGGTTTTGTAAATTACCATTCAATCCATGTGTGGTAGTAGGCCCGTGTGGCGAGTGCAACTATTCAACAAACGAAAATTGACTCGTCAATCAATGACAAATAAGTCAATCATTGACGCCAGTGGGCTGAGTCTTTAAAGATCAGCGGGCGTAGTAGCATTTGGGTAGCATAACATATATAGTCAGCAGGAAAATTACAGAAAAATAGATGGAAATAGATGGCGCTCTTGTTTCCATTTTTGATTTACTTTGTTGTAAGGTTTTGTAAATTACCCGGGAACAAATAACCCTATAAAACTCTGTGCAAATTCCTAAAATTAACTGGGACAATTTTATAATTCAATGGCAACTTACTTTATCTATTGATTATTAAATTACCCCAGTCTGTTTATTTGTTAACATGAATTATTAAACATAACAATATCAAAGTGCAGACTAAAATGAATTACATGACACAGATTAATTAAAAGACACAGATAAATCAGCTGTAGTAATTAAATGATTTAAGCTAGTGCAGGTTCATTTATTTTTACAGCTCCCAACTCTATTGAAACTATGTTTGTTTTGCACCATATGTCCTTGAATACTTTTTCTTTACCATGCTGCTTTAATCTAAAATATTCGCAAGGAATATGATTCAGCAGCAATGAACGAAATATTGCCTTTATTGCTCTATTGTGATTGCCCATAGATGGATTTTTCGTCTGTGCACACCGATGTTTCCAAATGGCCCAAACACCTATGGTTAGTATTGTTATTAAAATAGTCCTTTCAGACTTTATGATATTTACACCGCTTGATCCAAATTCTCTAAATAAGACTACATGCGTGTCTAGAACAATGGGCTTCGCTACAAATTTTGCCAAGATTTGGCTGATATAGTCCCAAAATTGTGACGATATTGGACATTCCACAAATAAATGCTCGATTGATTCCTCATCTGTTTGACATAAGTAACACCTATCAGAAGTCGTAATATTGCACTTGTATGTCAAGTGTCCCACCCATAGCCGTCGATGTAGTAATCGCTACAATAAATCATGAGCCATATTTGGTATGTATGGAGAATGTAAGATTTTCCATACATTTTTCCAACTGGATGGTTTATAGCTTGAGTCATCCCATCTCCTAATTGCTATGGGAGGTGTTACTTGTTTTCGTCTCATAATATGGTACCATTCCTTGGATCTCATCTTGTATTTTAACATCTCATCATCAAGAACTAATGCGGGTTGTGGAGTCAAACTATTATTATTATTTACATTTGGCAGACGAAACCATTCAATTGGTACAGCATGTTTTATTTTATTTAGCAACCGCTGGACATCTATATTCCTCATATGTGTTTTTCTAGCTACGTCTTGCATTGAAATACATCTACGTGTTTGAGGGTGTATCATATCCGATAAATGTTGAATGCCATATTTTGCAAAGGACGGTAGATAAAGTACTGCATTGTTATAACATATATTACTATTGCCCCACAATTGCTGTTCTAGTACTTCCTTCCAGCACGTAGGTGGAGGCATGTATCTGTCAAATATTTCTAACTCCTTAACTTGATCTTTAAACACATCTGGTATCATTTGGCTATTCGGAGGTGGCTTCTTTGAGGTAAAATCATGCTCCGCCAGAAATGGTTCTACAATTCTCTCCATGAGAGCTCGTGAAACACATGCCCACGTCTCATCTGATGTAATAAGATCATCCAAAAACTTTAACCTTAAAGAAACACATTTCACTTTAATATCCATTAAATCAAGTCCTCCTTCTAACTTAGCATTATTGAGAACACGATGGGAAACTAAATGATTCTTTTCTTCCCATATGAATGACAATATCAACTCATTAACCTCCTTTTCTACATGTTTTGGCATGTGTACAACAGATGCTGTATACCATAGCCCAGATAATGCCAAGTTGTTGACAACAAACACTCTACCAAAGATTGAAAGACGACGACGCTTCCAATTTGCTAATATTCTCTTAAGCTTAGATACTCGTTCATTCCAATTTTGTATTGTATTCGGTTTCCTGCCAAAATAGATGCCTAAAATCTTAATGGTATCATTAGACCAATTGATTTCAAGGGGCTGGTCATTCCGCTCTTTCCATGGCCCCAGAAATAATCCTTTGGATTTTCCTTTATTGATTTTCAAACCAGATGCATTTTGGAACTTTTCTAGTACTTGGTTTAAAACTGCAAAATCATTGTTTGAACTGGTAAACACAGTTGTGTCATCAGCATATTGTGACAGCTTAAGTGGTCTTTCTATGCCACGAATACATATTCCTTGAAAGTTTTTATTTTGCCTCAATGCTATGCCAAGTGATTCCATCACAATAACAAATAATAATGGCGATAGGGAACACCCCTGTCTAACCCCACGTTCTAAGACAATTTCTCTGGATAATTGATTGTTCACTAAATAGCTACTCTTGATATCCGTATACAAAATCTTTACCCATTTAATAAAGTTTGAGCCTAACCCAAACGATTGCAAAGAATTAAAAAGAAAATCCCATTCCACACGGTCAAATGCCTTTTCATTGTCCAAGGCAATCACAGCTGAAGGGATGCTATCCTTCTCAACCAATTGTATAAGGTCTCTTATTACCATGGTATTGGTTAGAATTGTCCTCCTGGGTACAGCACATGTCTGCTCTGTTCCAATGATTTCTCCCAAAACACTACCTAGTTTCAATGTTAGTGCTCTGGATATTATTTTGTATTCTACACATAGTAGAGAAATTGGTCTGTAGTTCTGAATTAGACGTCTGTCATTTCCTTTATATATTAGCCTTACGTATGCCCTAGCCATAGTTGGTGGTAAATGGCCTTTCTCAACAATTTCAGTGCCTAATTCTTCCATTATTGGACCTACAAGGTGCCAAAACGTTTGGTAAAATTCAACTGGAAGGCCATCACACCCCGGTGATTTTTCTAGTTTCATACCTTTAAGGGATTTAGTTAAATCTTCTAGTGTTAAGGGTTGATCACAAAATTCACTGCCTGTGTCTGACACCTTTTTGTCTATATTTGCTAACAAATCCAATTTTGCATCTTCATCAATTCCCTCTGACTTGTACAATGACTCATAGTAATTGCATACAATAGTACTCATTTCATTGTTGGTAAAGACAGTTGAACCATCCGGCATGTTTAATGAGCACATCACCTTATCTATTGCCCGTGCTTTTTCTAATGTGCAAAAATATCGGGTTGGCTTTTCCCCTTCTGCGTGCATCTGGGCTCTTGCTCTAATTTTTGCACCCTCAAACTCATATTGTTCTATATCTCTTATTTTACTTTTAATTTTAACCAGTAATTCATAATAATTCTCTTCACCATTATTTACTTTAGCATTAATTTTCATCAGTGATCGATGAAGTGTTTTCTTGCGTTTGCGTATTTCCTGTGCTTTTCTAATAGCATACTTTCGGGAAACATACTTTAAATCCAGTTTAACATCCTCCCACCATTGCAATGTGCTCTTATATGATGCTTTCCTATTAATCCAATGTTGCCAACAACTCTCTATATTATTCTTATAAAATTCTTCTCCCAACAGTGTTGTGTTTAATTTCCAAAACCCGACCCCTTTTGTTACCCAGTCAGCATTGGCAAAGGTTACACAAACCATGTTATGATCAGAGAATGCAACTGGCTTAATATTAACATCTCTCCAGTACCCTGTTAACAAACTATTCACATAAATTCTGTCGATCCTTGAACCAACTTTACCATCTACCGAAAAACATGTAAGATCTTTACCATGAGGTTTCGATATTCTATAGGTGTCAACTAAATTTTCATTATCACATATTTCTTTTAAGAGTCTATGTGATGTATCAGTATAAGTTGAAGTTGCATTCCTGTCATTTTCTTTGTCTAAGACACAATTAAAGTCACCACCCATTACTAAGTTTTCAGTGATGTTATCTAGTGCTGTTTTAGACATCTCCTTATAAAAATTACGACGTAGTTGATGAGATGTAGGTGCATATATACACAGCAACGTGATACGTGTTTGTTGTATATCTAGCGTGACTCTCACCCAGCGACCATTTGCACCTGATACTGAAGAGATTATATTTACATAGGCTGAACAACGAGGGAGTATAACAATTGCTACCCCTGCACTATTATCTTGAGATAACGAATAAAATATTCTGGATCCAGAAATCTTTTCTAAATTATCGTATAATTCTGACTTCTGAATTTTTGTTTCCTGTATCAAAGCAATGTCAATCTGCTCATTTTTAAGAGTCTCTAGTAAGTGACGTTGCTTTATGTCACTATTTAAGCCTCTACAATTGAGTGTGCAAATTAGCATAAAAGGTAATAAAATGCTGTGTAAAACCGCCATTATTAAGCTAACTAGATTTTGTTTTTTTCGACCCTCTCTTAGACCATTTACCTATTTTACTCACAAACGCTGCATTACTTAGCTCAACTTTTTCCAAATGCTTATATTTTAATATATCTGAATCATGACGCAGATGCCTATATTTAACATCATTTGCCGTCACATATGGAACTAACACCTCTCCTGCCTCTGACCTGTACATGACCATTTCATCAGGTGATTTAGAACTCTGTGTTTGAATGGATATATCAGATTCAGCGACTGACATATTATCGTCTTCTATATCACTTTCCTCTATTTCTGATTCAGAACTCTCTCCATCTTTCTGTCGCTTTGTTCCACTCAATCGATCCGAGACACCAATTACTTTCTCTATATTATTTAAATCGTCTAGATTGAGTGTACTCAGTGGACAATCAAAGTTAGTTTCAGTATCTTGCGACCTGAATTTTACTTGTCCTAAATTAAAACTCTCTTCCAGAGGGTATTGATCATCATCTTCAACTTGTGTGGAATTAGCCTCTCTGTCATCAAACTTTGATTGACTTGTTACTGGAGTAAGACTTAGCCCCTCATCTAGAACCTCTATTTCATCGCCTGCCACTACAGCGATTGGATTCTTAGTTTTTTCCCCATGCTTCTCATTAACATGGACTTCAGCTACAATCTCAGCAACTACTGGTTCGATGACATTTTCCTTAGCAACGTGCTTCCCATTAGTATGGATTTCAGCTACAATCTCAGAAGCTACCGGTTCTATGACATTCTCTTTAGAGACAACTTGCTCTGCACTATTATCAGCACCCTTTTTGACATATTTGTTCTGCGGGCATCGCCACTTAAAATGATCAGATGATCCACAAACTAGACATTTGTTTTTGTTAGGGCAATCTGTTGCAAGATGTTCTGTGCTTAAGCAGATTCTACACTCTTTGATTTGCCCCCTGTACCATAATGGCAAGATAAATCGACCATCTATGGTGACCTTGCTTGGGAGAGGTTGTTCTACCTTTTCAAACCAAATTCTTCTGATGCCATTTTCTAAGGTTCGATCAAATGGATAGGTCTCGTGTTCTACTTTGTCCACTTTGCCATACTTGATCAATTCAGTGATAACCCGTTCATCTGGGATCTCTAATGGAACCTTCATCTTGACTAATAGACGATCAGAATCTATTTCCTCCACATTACACACCTCACCCTTCACGACAAGGACATCGTCGAGCAACTTTTCCTTCACACTTTCATTAACTACGGTGACATTCCATACAGATTTGGAAACATTAACGAGACCTTGAAGGACCCGTGGCCCTGCCCCCATACATCCTTCAACCCATGATACACCTCAATTGCCGAAACACCCCAAGCCTTTGTCGTGATTTTAAGACTCAGGGTACGCTTATATGAGGTTGCCATGGTGTTTTATAAAAGAGGTACCCCATACTACTACAATATATAATACAAATATATAACACCAAGACGTCGGGGAAAGAGCTAAACACTAAATAAATAGTGTCCCCTTTTGAAACCCTGACGTCTACCAACAAATATACGAATAGAGAGTACAGTCGTATATTTGTTAGTTTGAACCACTTTCTAAGTGGTTCACTAACACCTAACCGATTAAAGTGGTTTCCTAATGCATACTAACATATTACAGTCATATATTTGTTAGTCTGTTCGAGTTGACCGGGGACAGCCAACTGACTATAAGGATTTATATAGTTAAAGAACTAGGCTTGTGCTTACAAATGTCAAAGGAATTAAATCCACTCACTCAAGCGATCTTGCCAAATGTAATGCGCTAGCCTACGAACTATAGAAATAGCAGACTGGCGCAGCGAGAAATGTATTGCATTGACCACAGTAAGAGGAGCCCTACAAATGGCGGAAACCGCCAGCTAAGAGGAATGCCTTTAGAAAATGGAGACACAAAATGCGCTCCAACCAAGACAAGAATTTACAAATTAAATATAAAGTTTGAAAGGAAATACTAATACGAAATATATGTATAAAATTTATCTACAAAATCGCGCTAGAAACTAACAAATTCGGGCAGCAATTGCAGAGCTAAATAAACGCGTGCGTTCACTTCGACTACTACTACTACTACTACTACTACTACTACTACTACTACTACTACTACTACTACTACTACTACTACTACTACTACTACTACTACTACTACTACTGCTACTACAACTACTACTGCTACTACTGCTACTGCTACTACTACTACTACTACTACTACTACTACTACTACTACTACTACTACTACTACTACTACTACTACTATTACTATTACTATTACTACTACTACTACTACTACTACTACTACTACTACTACTACTACTACTACTACTACTACTACTACTACTACTACTACTACTACTACTACTACTACTACTACTACTACTACTACTACTACTACTACTACTACTACTACTACTACTACTACTACTACTACTACTACTACTACTACTAATAATAATAATAATAATAATAATAATAATAATACTGCTGCTGCTACTGCTGCTGCTGCTGCTGCTGCTGCTGCTGCTGCTGCTGCTGCTGCTACTACTACTACTACTATTATTATTACTACTACTACTACTACTACTACTACTACTACTACTACTACTACTACTACTACTACTACTACTACTACTACTACTACTCTTGCTGCTGCTGCTGCTGCTGCTGCTGCTGCTACTACTACTACTACTACTACTGCTGCTGCTACTGCTGCTGCTGCTGCTGCTGCTGCTGCTACTACTACTACTACTACTACTACTACTACTACTACTGCTGCTGCTGCTGCTGCTGCTGCTGCTGCTGCTGCTGCTACTACTACTACTACTACTACTACTACTACTACTACTACTGCTACTACAACTACTACTGCTACTACTGCTACTGCTACTACTACTACTACTACTGCTACTACAACTACTACTGCTACTACTGCTACTGCTACTACTACTAATACTACTACTACTACTACTACTACTACTACTACTACTACTACTACTACTACTACTACTACTACTACTACTACTACTACTATTACTACTACTACTACTACTACTACTACTACTACTACTACTACTACTACTACTACTACTTTTTTTTTTTTTGAAAAACCGACGCTGACGCAGTCGGACAAACTTCACGGAGGAACTCCTTTAAAAAGGCTTGCAAACCCCCAGAAGAAAACCTGGTAAACTAGTAATGTTGATTAATATTACACCAAAAACAATGATAAATAATGAGCATTAATACAATCTATAAATACATATGGCTTAAAAAGTATAGATACAAAACAATATGCTGATAAAGCTCCGATAGCAAAACAAAACTTAACAAAGGCATTACTATTCAACCCAGGTGTAGTAGTAGACCCGTGTGGCGAGTGAAACTATCCAACACATGAAAAGTGCCTCGTCAATCTATGACAAATAAGTCAATCATTGACGCCAGTGGGCTGATTCTCTAAAGATCAGCGGGCGTAGTAGCATTTGGGTAGTATAATACATATAGTCGGCAGAAAAATTCCAGAAAAATTGATGGCCCTCTTGTTTACATTTTCAATTTACTTTATTGTAAGGTTTTGTAAATTACCATTCAATCCATGTGTGGTAGTAGACCCGTGTGGCGAGTGCAACTATTCAACAAATGAAAAGTGACTCGTCAATCAATGACAAATAAGTCAATCATTGACGCCAGTGGGCTGAGTCTTAAAGATCAGCGGGCGTAGTAGCATTCAGGTAGCATAACATATATAGTCAGCAGGAAAATTACAGAAAAATAGATGGAAATAGATGGCGCTCTTGTTTCCATTTTTGATTTACTTTGTTGTAAGGTTTTGTAAATTACCCGGGAACAAATAACCCTATAAACCTCTGTGCAAATTCCTAAAATTACCTGGGACAATTTTATAATTCAATGGCAAATTACTTTATCGATTGAGTATTAAATTACCCCAGTCTGTTTATTTCTTAACATGAATTACTAAAATGAATTACATGACACAGATTAATTAAAAGACACAGATAAATCAGCTGTAGTAATTAAATGATTTAAGCTAGTGCAGGCTCATTTATTTTTACAGCTCCCAACTCTATTGAAACTATGTTTGTTTTGCACCATATGTCCTTGAATACTTTTTCTTTACCATGCTGCTTTAATCTAAAATATTCGCAAGGAATATGATTCAGCAGCAATGACCGAAATATTGCCTTTATTGCTCTATTGTGATTGCCCATAGATGGATTTTTCGTCTGTGCACACCGATGTTTCCAAATGGCCCAAACACCTATGGTTAGTATTGTTATTAAAATAGTCCTTTCAGACTTTATGATATTTACACCGCTTGATCCAAATTCTCTAAATAAGACTACATGCGTGTCTAGAACAATGGGCTTCGCTCCAAATTTTGCCAAGATTTGGCTGATATAGTCCCAAAATTGTGACGATATTGGACATTCCGCAAATAAATGCTCGATTGTTTCCTCGTCTGTTTGACATAAGTAACACCTATCAGAAGTCGTAATATTGCACTTGTATGTCAAGTGTCCCACCCATAGCCGTCGATGTAGTAATCGCCACAATAAATCACGAGCCATATTTGGTATGGATGGAGAATGTAAGATTTTCCATACATTTTTCCAACTGGATGGTTTATAGCTTGAGTCATCCCATCTCCTAATTGCTATGGGAGGTGTTACTTGTTTTCGTCTCATAATATGGTACCATTCCTTGGATCTCATCTTGTATTTTAACATCTCATCATCAAGAACTAATGCGGGTTGTGGAGTCAAACTATTATTATTTACATTTGGCAGACGAAACCATTCAATTGGTACAGCATGTTTTATTTTATTTAGCAACCGCTGGACATCTATATGCCTCATATATGTTTTTCTAGCTACGTCTTGCATTGAAATCCATCTACGTGTTTGAGGGTGTATCATATCCGATAAATGTTGAATGCCATATTTTGCAAAGGATGGTAGATAAAGTACTGCATTGTTATAACATATATTACTATTGCCCCACAATTGCTGTTCTAGTACTTCCTTCCAGCACGTAGGTGGAGGCATGTATCTGTCAAATATTTCTAACTCCTTAACTTGATCTTTAAACACATCTGGTATCATTTGGCTATTTGGAGGTGGCTTCTTTGAGGTAAAAACATGCTCCGCCAGAAATGGTTCTACAATTCTCTCCATGAGAGCTCGTGAAACACATGCCCACGTCTCATCTGATGTAATAAGATCATCCAAAAATTTTAACCTTAAAGAAACACATTTCACTTTAATATCAATTAAATCAAGTCCTCCTTCTAACTTAGCATTATTGAGTACACGATGGGAAACTAAATGATTCTTTTCTTCCCATATGAATGACAATATCAACTCATTAACCTCCTTTTCTACATGTTTTGGCATGTGTACAACAGATGCTGTATACCATAGCCCAGATAATGCCAAGTTGTTGACAACAAACACTCTACCAAAGATTGAAAGACGACGACGCTTCCAATTTGCTAATATTCTCTTAAGCTTAGATACTCGTTCATTCCAATTTTGTATTGTATTCGGTTTCCTGCCAAAATAGATGCCTAAAATCTTAATGGTATCATTAGACCAATTGATTTCAAGTGGCTGGTCATTCCGCTCTTTCCATGGCCCCAGAAATAATCCTTTGGATTTTCCTTTATTGATTTTCAAACAAGATGCATTTTGGAACTTTTCTAGTACGTGGTTTAAAATTGCAAAATCATTGTTTGAACTGGTAAACACAGTTGTGTCATCAGCATATTGTGACAGCTTAAGTGGTCTTTCTATGCCACGAATACATATGCCTTGAAAGTTATTATTTTGCCTCAATGCTATGCCAAGTGATTCCATCACAATAACAAATAATAATGGCGATAGGGAACACCCCTGTCTAACCCCACGTTCTAAGACAATTTCTCTGGATAATTGATTGTTCACTAAATAGCTACTCTTGATATCCGTATATAAAATCTTTACCCATTTCATAAAGTTTGAGCCTAACCCAAACGATTGCAAAGAATTAAAAAGAAAATCCCATTCCACACGGTCAAATGCCTTTTCATTGTCCAAGGCAATCACAGCTGAAGGGATGCTATCCTTCTCAACCAATTGTATAAGGTCTCTTATTACCATGGTATTGGTTAGAATTGTCCTCCTGGGTACAGCACATGTCTGCTCTGTTCCAATGATTTCTCCTAAAACACTACCTAGTTTCAATGTTAATGCTCTGGATATTATTTTGTAGTCTACACATAGTAGAGAAATTGGTCTGTAGTTCTGAATTAGACGTCTGTCATTTCCTTTATATATTAGCCTTACGTATGCCCTAGCCATAGTTGGTGGTAAATGGCCTTTCTCAAAAATTTCAGTGCCTAATTCTTCCATTATTGGACCTACAAGGTGCCAAAACGTTTGGTAAAATTCAACTGGAAGGCCATCACACCCCGGTGATTTTTCTAGTTTCATACCTTTAAGGGATTTAGTTAAATCTTCTAGTGTTAAGGGTTGATCACAAAATTCACTGCCTGTGTCTGACACCTTTTTGTCTATATTTGCTAACAAATCCAATTTTGCATCTTCATCAATTCCCTCTGACTTGTACAATGACTCATAGTAATTGCATACAATAGTACTCATTTCATTGTTGGTAAAGACGGTTGAACCATCCGGCATGTTTAATGAGCACATCACCTTATCTATTGCCCGTGCTTTTTCTAATGCGCAAAAATATCGGGTTGGCTTTTCCCCTTCTGCGTGCATCTGGGCTCTTGCTCTAATTTTTGCACCCTCAAACTCATATTGTTCTATATCTCTTATTTTACTTTTAATTTTACCCAGTAATTCATAATAATTCTCTTCACCATTATTTACTTTAGCATTAATTTTCATCAGTGATCGATGAAGTGTTTTCTTGCGTTTGCGTATTTCCTGTGCTTTTCTAATAGCATACTTTCGGGAAACATACTTTAAATCCAGTTTAACATCCTCCCACCATTGCAATGTGCTCTTATATGATGCTTTCCTATTAATCCAATGTTGCCAACAACTCTCTATATTATTCTTATAAAATTCTTCTCCCAACAGTGTTGTGTTTAATTTCCAAAACCCGACCCCTTTTGTTACCCAGTCAGCATTGGCAAAGGTTACACAAACCATGTTATGATCGGAGAATGCAACTGGCTTAATATTAACATCTCTCCAGTACCCTGTTAACAAACTATTCACATAAATTCTGTCGATCCTTGAACCAACTTTACCATCTACCGAAAAACATGTAAGATCTTTACCATGAGGTTTTGATATTCTATAGGTGTCCACTAAATTTTCATTATCACATATTTCTTTTAAGAGTCTATGTGATGTATCAGTATAAGTTGAAGTTGCATTCCTGTCATTTTCTTTGTCTAAGACACAATTAAAGTCACCACCCATTACTAAGTTTTCAGTGATGTTATCTAGTGCTGTTTTAGACATCTCCTTAAAAAAATTACGACGTAGTTGATGAGATGTAGGTGCATATATACACAGCAACGTGATACGTGTTTGTTGTATATCTAGCGTGACTCTCACCCAGCGACCATTTGCACCTGATACTGAAGAGATAATATTTACATAGGCTGAACAACGAGGGAGTATAACAATTGCTACGCCTGCACTATTATCTTGAGATAACGAATAAAATATTCTGGATCCAGAAATCTTTTCTAAATTATCGTATAATTCTGACTTCTGAATTTTTGTTTCCTGTATCAAAGCAATGTCAATCTGCTCATTTTTAAGAGTCTCTAGTAAGTGACGTTGCTTTATGTCACTATTTAAGCCTCTACAATTGAGTGTGCAAATTAGCATAAAAGGTAATAAAATGCTGTGTAAAACCGCCATTATTAAGCTAACTAGATTTTGTTTTTTTCGACCCTCTCTTAGACCATTTACCTATTTTACTCACAAACGCTGCATTACTTAGCTCAACTTTTTCCAAATGCTTATATTTTAATATATCTGAATCATGACGCAGATGCCTATATTTAACACCATTTGCCGTCACATATGGAACTAACACCTCTCCTGCCTCTGACCTGTACATGACCATTTCATCAGGTGATTTAGAACTCTGTGTTTGAATGGATATATCAGATTCAGCGACTGACATATTATCGTCTTCTATATCACTTTCCTCTATTTCTGATTCAGAACTCTCTCCATCTTTCTGTCGCTTTGTTCCACTCAATCGATCCGAGACACCAATTACTTTCTCTATATTATTTAAATCGTCTAGATTGAGTGTACTCAGTGGAAAATCAAAGTTAGTTTCAGTATCTTGCGACCTGAATTTTACTTGTCCTAAATTAAAACTCTCTTCCAGAGGGTATTTATCATCATCTTCAACTTGTGTGGAACTAGCCTCTCTCTCATCAAACTTGGATTGACTTGTTACTGGAGTAAGACTTAGCCCCTCATCTAGAACCTCTATTTCATCGCCTGCAACTACAGCGATTGGATTCTTAGTTTTTTCCCCATGCTTCTCATTAACATGGACTTCAGCTACAATCTCAGCAACTACTGGTTCGATGACATTTTCCTTAGCAACGTGCTTCCCATTAGTATGGATTTCAGCTACAATCTCAGCAGCTACCGGTTCTATGACATTCTCTTTAGAGACAACTTGCTCTGCACTTTTATCAGCACCCTTTTTGACATATTTGTTTTGCGGGCATCGCCACTTAAAATGATCAGATGATCCACAAACTAGACATTTGTTTTTGTTAGGGCAATCTGTTGCAAGATGTTCTGTGCTTAAGCAGATTCTACACTCCTTGATTTGCCCCCTGTACCATAATGGCAAGATAAATCGACCATCTATGGTGACCTTGCTTGGGAGAGGTTGTTCTACCTTTTCAAACCAAATTCTTCTGATGCCATTTTCTAAGGTTCGATCAAATGGATAGGTCTCGTGTTCTACTTTGTCCACTTTGCCATACTTGGTCAATTCAATGATAACCCGTTCATCTGGGATCTCTAATGGAACCTTCATCTTGACTAATAGACGATCAGAATCTATTTCCTCCACATTACACACCTCACCCTTCACGACAAGGACCTCGTCGAGCAACTTTTCCTTCACACTTTCATTAACTACGGTGACATTCCATACAGATTTGGAAACATTAACGAGACCATGAAGGACCCGTGGCCCTGCCCCAACTACATCCTTCAACCCATGATACACCTCAATTGCCGAAACACCCCAAGCCTTTGTCGTGATTTTAAGACTCAGGGTACGCTTATATGAGGTTGCCATGGTGTTTTATAAAAAGCAGAACCCGATACTACTACAATATATAATACAAATATATAACACCAAGACGTCGGGGAAAGAGCTAACCACTAAATAAATAGTGTCCCCTTTTGAAACCCTGACGTCTACCAACAAGTATATGAATAGAGAGTACAGTCGTATACTTGTTAGTTTGAACCACTTTCTAAGTGGTTCACTAACACCTAGCCGATTAAAGTATGCTAACAAATATATGATTAAATAGTCAAGTCATATATTTGTTAGTCTGTTCGAGTTGACCGGGGACAGCCAACTGACTAGAAGGATTTATATAGTTAAAGAACTAGGCTTGTGCTTACAAATGACAAAGGAATTAAATCCACTCACTCAAGCGATCTTGCCAAATATAATGCGCTAGCCTACGAACTATAGAAATAGCAGACTGGCGCAGCGAGAAATGTATTGCATTGACCACAGTAAGAGGAGCCCTACTAAATGGCGGAAACCGCCAGCTAAGAGGAATGCCTTTAGAAAATGGAGACACAAAATGCGCTCCAACCAAGACAAGAATTTACAACTTAAACATAAAGTTTGAAAGGAAATACTAATACGAAATATATGTATAAAATTTATCTACAAAATCGCGCTAGAAACTAGCAAATTCGGGCAGCAATTGCAGAGCTAAATAAACGCGTGCGTTCACTTCGACTACTACTACTACTACTACTACTACTACTACCACCACTACTACTACTACTACTACTACTACTACTACTACTACTACTACTACTACTACTACTACTACTACTACTAATAGTACTGTTATTGCTGAAACAAAAAAAACCCCAACTGCTATTAACTTGTACACTTGTACACCACTAGTATATATCTATATACATGTAAATATGTTCCCCACATACTTTCTATAAAGTCTGGGAGTAATAAATTGAATTGAATATACTGCCAAGGCTTAAGCAAGGACAAAATGCACTAAACTATCTGGTTCGCGTTGAGTAAACAGCCACTGCATTTATTCCGCTGGCACGATTGACTCGGATTGTCGACAGTGTCCGATATGTCAAGGGAACTTGGATGATTATATTAAAACATAGACGGACACGGGTTAAAACAATTCATGAATCCATGCTGACATCATTAGGCCTACCACGGAATGATTCGATTAAGCCCGTCTTTAATGCTTAAAACTCCGACACGTCGTACGAATTGTATGTTTTTGCTATTTAACAAACATGCTGTTGGATATTTTGAAACTAATTTGACTGGGCGCTGTTGCTGCCATCAGCACCACATCAGGACTGGCGGTATGATCAGCGAACGAAAAGAAGAAGAAGAAGAAGAGCAGCACCACATCAAATTAGTTTCAAAATATTAAACAGCTTACCTGTATAGTTTTCTGAAAATTGATAGTCCGGAAGTTCAGAGATTGATCGACCCCAACACGAGCGAGGTGTGGGTGGAGCTTAGATAGAGTTGGGCGGGGCATAGCTAAAACTGGAAAGTCCATTATTTAAGTGAATGCAGCAGAATGCGTTATGCAGCACATTAAATAAAACCAAATTTGGATCAATTCTGGCCGTTCTGATGATGAGGGCCTATAGTTCAGATTGATGATGCCATTTTCAGATCAGTAACACATTGCGATGAAAGACATATGATTTTATCCGCCTGACTGTTGAATTTCTGCAGACTATATTTATTATGGGGTTTAACTCCGGATACGCTGAAAATTATAAAAATAATTTGATTGAATGTTGTTAGTGGCTAAGTCACCACCTACCTTAAGTCAAATTGTCTTTAAAAAACTCAGCCGGTCCAGAGTTACTGCCCATTGAAATTAATGCCTGGTGGCTTGCAGCCGTCAGACAGCTAACGTGTCATTTCTCCAATGCATTTTAAGATGGCTTTACATTTTTGGTGTAACAGTTTATCAGACATGAGTCTGGAACAGGTAACCCCACGCCCCTGGAGGGAACATGTCCCTATATAGTCAGTAAGACGGTAAAATACATAGACATACACGTATATACAAATACAACGAGAGAGATGATTAGAGAGAAAAATAGAGTGAGTTTGTGTGTGTGCGTGCGTGCGTGCGTGCGTGCGTGCGTGAGTGCGTGCGTGCGTGCGTGCGTGCGTGCGTGCGTGCGTGCGTGCGTGCGTGCGTGCGTGCGTGCGTGCGTGCGTGCGTGCGTGCGTGCGTGCGTGCGTGCGTGCGTTATCTTCATTACTCTCTGAATCAGTTACAGTATCATGTCTATATCTTCACCTTCCTGGATTTGGGATTTGACTTTCTTTGATAATTTGCTCAAACTGTCAGGAAGTGCTGGTTTAGTGTATCTGATTGGATAACACCATAATCAACTATGTGACATGTAGGATGACGTGACGTGTAGGATAACTGCATAATCAATTACGTTACAAACACTTATTTGATGACGGAGGGATAAGCGGTGTTGTACAAATTGTATGGTTTTACTATTTAATAAATATGCTGTTGAATATTTTGAAACTAATTTGACCGGAGCCTGTTGCTGCCATAGGCAACAACAGTAATCAATCAAATTAGTTTCAAAATATTCAACATCTTACCGGTATAGTTTTCTGGAAATTGAGAATCAGAGAGTGCATTGACGGTGTCCATAATTACTGTGAGTAACTTATAATATTGCGTATTGTATTGTTGTATTGTTAACCCTTGCATATTACATGTTAATTCTATAATTTGTCTTTCAGGTGTAAGTAATATATTGGTTCAATTTGTAGTTGATGTGAATGAATTTGTGTGCTTGAATTTGAGTTTGCCTGATCGAATCGTTCTTACCTGCTCAACTGCCTGTCTGATTGCTAGTTAGATTGAACGATTGTCTGTCTGAATGGCTATTGCGAGGAAGAATGGTCGTAGGAAGAATGGAGATGGTAAAGGGGCTTCATCTGCGCATGCGCGCCTGGTAAAGCTGTATTACCAAATAATTCAGTGCTTCCACCATATTGCTACGCTACGTAGGCATTTAGATGCCGAAACTCTCCCTGATGGGCTTAGCAGGAAGGTGGTTGAGCTGAATGGAATTTGTAAGCCAGCTATACCAAATGATGACATCTACTTTGCCATCTGGAATGTGAATTTTGAGTGGGCAAAATCTACCATTAAGGCCATGTTAAATCACTATAATGAACAACTTGGTAGTATTAGAACTGAAGTAGTCCTCACACAGGCAATGCCACATTTAGACCTAGGTCGTGCTAAATCCAATGCTATACGCTGGGCAAAAAACAATTATAATAGAAAGCTTGACATTAATGCGATTAGTTCTTTTTACGATTTTGTGCGACCGATAGATCCATCTCAGCAACCAATTCAAAATCTCGCACAAGCCACGCCTCTGGTCATGATACCAACTGTGGCCCCACAATCACAAATGAAAAAACGCCTCAGATCACCTGAAACTTCGCCGCCAGTCACAAAACGAGTAGACAATAAAACCTCTCCATTGCTACCATTAGATTCTGGCCCTAGAGATATGCTATTTGAAGCATCATTAATCCCACTACCTGACTCTCCACTAGGCAATCTAAATGACCCAAACGAATATCCGCCCTTGCCACAGAGGGAAAGGGTTAATGGTAGCAAATCTGGTCCACGGACTGGTGCTTCTCAGAAATCCCCCAAGAGCAGTCAACCATCGGGTCTCAAGACCCCATCCCCAACAGGGAAACTGCCACAGCCCAGCTTCTCTCCAACTCCAGGTCCAAGTAATGCACCGGAGGTGCGTCCTATTAAATTTGCAAATAGACCCCAACAACCCACCATGTTGGAGAGAAACATTTTTTGGAAATTTCGTCATGAAATCGAAAACAAAATTGACTGGCGACTACCTGTTCTCACGAACAAAGTACTCATCTTTGGAGCTTCGAACCTGAGTCGCATTAATGTTGAGCCCCACCCTGAAACGCAAGTTGCCTGCTACCCAGGAGCTAAATTGTGTCATGCTAGAGGACTAATTCAAAAGTACACTGGATCATTTAAACCAGAGAAAATAGTGATCAACATTGGCATTAATGATATGAATGAACCCATCTCTAGTTCAAAACATAGATTAATGCTGCTTCTCAGTGCCATTAAGTCCAAATTCCCAAAGACTGCGATTTACTTCGCAAAACTTAACTATTCAAGTCGGTTGACAGCTCAGCAGAAGTTGGCGATTCAGTCCATCAATTCGACGGCTGAATCATCAAAATCTGTGACTGTCATTCCTGCACTTAGACTCTCCGAATTTAATGTTGTTAAGGATAACATTCATTGGACTGAGAAGACAGCTAACTCGATGTATTCTGTCTGGCTTAAATCCCTAAATTTAAACTAGACAAGGGCCAGGGTAACATCCGCCCGGAAACAGGACTGGGCAGTAATATTGTCAATTTAACTGGCTCCCCATTATGTGAAGCAGAGCAGTCACTGCTCAATTTTGGTCTTACATTTGTCCCAACACCAAAACCTAAAACAGGTTTGGATGCTCTTTTAGATAATGGCTGTATGGAAACATCTGAATTTAGTCACCGTATTAAGTTAGCAGACTTCTTTCGTAACTCTAATAGTAACATTCCACCATTCATTGAAAAAACTGGCTGGGCACCAAACGTAAAAATCCTGGACCCAGCGATAGGTGAAAGCATAGAACTCTTTTCAGAACGTGTTAAAAATTCTAAATTCCCTAATGATCAACCAAATTTACCCTATGAGGAACGCCAGGCCTTAATTGAATTGTCTAAAAACAGCGAAATTGTCATCAAACCTGCAGATAAAGGGTCAGCGACTGTAATAATGCTTAAAGATAACTATAAACGTGAAGCACAACGACAACTTAGTAACCCAAAGCATTACCAGAAACTAAGCAAACCACTTTGGCAAAATAATTGCAGCAAATTTAATGAGATTCTTCAAAAATTGCTCGATAGCAAGAAGATCACCGAAAAGCAACATAAGTATCTCTTTGCTAAACTTGAGTCAAAACCACGGACTTTCTATCTTTTGCCAAAAATTCATAAACCCATAGATTCGTGGTTGGACACAATGTCACCGCCCGGGCGACCTATAATCTCTGATTGTGGCTCAGAATCCTACAGAATCAGTGAATACATCGATTACCATCTACAGCCAATAGCAAATAGACACCCCAGCTTCTTGAAAAACACAGAAGACTTCTTATCACAGGTCTCTGAGACCTGGATACCTCCAAATTCATTCTTGGTCACGCTTGACATCGATGCTATGTATACAAACATTGACATCGAGAAGGGTATAAATTCTATCCGTAGAGCATTCGTGAACTACCCAGACACCAACAGGCCAGACAGAGAAGTAATAGCTCTATTAGAGCTGAGTCTGAAAGGCAATGATTTTGAATTCGATGGCGAAATTTACCAACAAATTTGCGGCTGTGCGATGGGCAAGTGCTTTAGCCCATGTTTTGCCAATATTTACGTAGCAGAGTGGGAGGAGGAAGCGTTAGAAAAGTGTCCAAAACATCCCCTCATTTATCGCAGGTACCTTGATGACATTTTCATGATTTGGCAACACACAAAGGCAGAGTTTGATGAATTTTTCGAAATTCTGAACAATCACGATCCGAATATCAAATTAAAAGCAACCATTGACGAGATGTCCGTAGATTTCCTGGATGTAACTGTATATAAAGGTCTAAAGTATGAAACAACTGGCTACTTAGACTACAAAGTGTATTTCAAACCAACCGATTCGCATCAGCTATTGCACAAAAAATCTTTCCATCCACCACATACTTTTAAAGGAATAGTTAAATCACAAATAATCCGTTTTCACAGGAATTCTAGTGATAGAAAAAATTTTGAAGAAGCGTGCTCTACCCTATTCAAAGCCCTCAAACCACGAGGTTACTCCTCACGATTCTTGCGCAAAATCAAATCTGAAACATTAGACGGCTTGGAATCCATTCCAGATAATGCCTCAAATCGTCGGCCTACCAAAATTTCTCACAATCGTCCTATTATAGGTGTAGGCGAATCTCGCAAATGCGGAAAGAAAAGGTGCAAGTTAGATGAATTTCTCCCAAACCAGAATACTTTCACGAGCTCTCAGAACAAAAGCAAGTTCCAACTTCAGTCTAATCTAGATTGTGACTCTGAAAATGTTATTTATCTAATTTCATGCAAATTGTGCCAAAAACAGTATGTCGGCGAAACCAAATGTCCATTAAGATGGCGGGCAACTCGACACCTCTCAGATATTAGGCTAGAGGAAGACACACATGTTTCCGAACATTTTAATCTTCCTGACCATTTAGTCCTTCGTGACTTTGAAATTATGCCGATTGAACAGCCACCCCTTTCAGATACGGCAGAAGAAACTGATAAACAAAGAAAACTTCGAGAATCGTTTTGGATTAAAGAACTCGAAACACAGTGGCCAAGGGGAATAAACTCGGACCCAGGCTTATCTGATCAACGTGACAAAATTCCATTCATTCTGACCTATAATCGGAAAAACGTTGAAATTTCCAAAATTTTGAAAGATGAGTATCAAAACCTACAGGAGAAACTGAAACAACCCTTTAACAAGCGACCAGTAATTGCGTTCAAGAAAAATCCGAATCTACGTGACATCTTGGTAAAAGCAAAACTCAAATAGCTATCCATAATATCCATCTCAATCATTCAACATTAACCCTTGCATGATGGTCAGCCAAAAACGGTCAATTTAGTGATCTTGGGCAATGTCCATTTGCCGGCGGGGATTGGAGTATTTTTGAAAATTTGCCACTGTAATGACTGGCTCGGGAACCGAGACAGTCGTTCCAGTGGTGTATTCTCGGGAATGACCTTGTCTGTGCCTGCAAATGTACATTAAATAAGTAAGCGCATATTTGGATTTTACTGAACAAATTTAACCAGTAAAGGGTTAACATTAATGCCATATGGCTTTCCTCAAACAAAATGACAAATCTCAGGCAGTAGGATAAACCAAAATATCTTAAATTTTTGAATTTTTTCAATTATTGAAGATTCTGAGCCAGTGCGTTGACAATATTGACTACTACTACTACTACTACTACTGCTACTACAACTACTACTGCTACTACTGCTACTGCTACTACTACTACTACTACTACTACTACTACTACTACTACTACTACTACTACTACTACTACTACTATTACTACTACTACTACTACTACTACTACTACTACTACTACTACTACTACTACTATTACTACTACTACTACTACTACTACTACTACTACTATTACTACTACTACTACTACTACTACTACTACTACTACTACTACTATTACTACTACTACTACTACTACTACTACTACTACTGCTACTACAACTACTACTGCTACTACTGCTACTGCTACTACTACTACTACTACTACTACTACTACTACTACTACTACTACTACTACTACTACTACTACTACTACTACTATTACTACTACTACTACTACTACTACTACTACTACTACTACTACTACTACTACTACTATTACTACTACTACTACTACTACTACTACTACTACTACTACTACTATTACTACTACTACTACTACTACTACTACTACTACTACTACTACTACTACTACTACTACTACTACTACTACTACTACTACTACTACTACTACTACTACTACTACTACTACTACTACTACTACTACTACTACTACTACTAATAGTACTGTTATTGCTGAAACAAAAAAAACCCCAACTGCTATTAACTTGTACACTTGTACACCACTAGTATATATCTATATACATGTAAATATGTTCCCCACATACTTTCTATAAAGTCTGGGAGTAATAAATTGAATTGAATATACTGCCAAGGCTTAAGCAAGGACAAAATGCACGAAACTATCTGGTTCGCGTTGAGTAAACAGCCACTGCATTTATTCCGCTGGCACGATTGACTCGGATTGTCGACAGTGTCGGATATGTCAAGGGAACTTGGATGATTATATTAAAACATAGACGGACACGGGTTAAAACAATTCATGAATCCATGCTGACATCATTAGGCCTACCATGACGTCATGAATGATTCGATTAAGCCCGTCTTTAATGCTTAAAACTCCGACACGTCGTACGAATTGTATGTTTTTGCTATTTAACAAACATGCTGTTGGATATTTTGAAACTAATTTGACTGGGCGCTGTTGCTGCCATCAGCACCACATCAGGACTGGCGGTATGATCAGCGAACGAAAAGAAGAAGAAGAAGAAGAGCAGCACCACATCAAATTAGTTTCAAAATATTAAACAGCTTACCTGTATAGTTTTCTGAAAATTGATAGTCCGGAAGTTCAGAGATTGATCGACCCCAACACGAGCGAGGTGTGGGTGGAGCTTAGATAGAGTTGGGCGGCGCATAGCTAAAACTGGAAAGTCCATTATTTAAGTGAATGCAGCAGAATGCGTTATGCAGCACATTAAATAAAACCAAATTTGGATCAATTCTGGCCGTTCTGATGATGAGGGCCTATAGTTCAGATTGATAATGCCATTTTCAGATCAGTAACACATTGCGATGAAAGACATATGATTGTATCCGCCTGACTGTTGAATTTCTGCAGACTATATTTATTATGAGGTTTAACTCCGGATACGCTGAAAATTATAAAAATAATTTGACTGAATGTTGTTAGTGGCTAAGTCGCCACCTACCTTAAGTCAAATTGTCTTCAAAATACTCAGCCGGTCCAGAGTTACTGCCTATTGAAATTAATGCCTGATGGCTTGCAGCCGTCAGACAGCTAACGTGTCATTTCTCCAATGCATTTAAGATGGCTTTATATTTTTGGTGTAACAGTTTATCAGACATGAGTCTGGAACAGGTAACCCCACGCTCTGGAGGGAACATATATAGTCAGTAAGACGGTAAAATACATAGACATAAACGTATATACAAATACAACGAGAGAGATGATTAGAGGGAAAATAGAGCGAGTTTGTGTGTGTGTGCGTGCGTGCGTGCGTGCGTGCGTGCGTGCGTGCGTGCGTGCGTGTGTGAGTGCGTTAGTTATCTTCATTACTCTCTGAATCAGTTACAGTATCATGTCTATATCTTCACCTTCCTGCATTTGTGATTTCACTTTCTTTGATAATTTGCTCAAACTGTCAGGAAGTGCTGGTTTAGTGTATCTGATTGGATAACACCATAATCAACTATGTGACATGTAGGATGACGTGACGTGTAGGATAACTGCATAATCAATTACGTTACAAACACGTATTTGATGACGGAGGGATAAGCGTTGTTGTACAAATTGTATGTTTTTACTATTTAATAAATATGCTGTTGAATATTTTGAAACTAATTTGACCGGGAGCTGTTGCTACCATAGGCAGCAACAGTAATCAATCAAATTACTTTCAAAATATTCAACATTTTACCGGTATAGTTGTCTGGAAATTGAGAATCAGAGAGTGCATTGCTCGATCGATAGCAACACGTGAACAGCGTGGGTGGAGCATAGTTAGAGATGGGCGGGGCATAGCTAATACTGGATACCTTCATTATGAAGAAAGTACACTTGATAGTTTACTCACTGAACCTTTGATTGATAGATCGGTTACGGATTATTAGCATAAGCACATCTTTCAAACATTTTGCCCACCATATACCGTCATCATTGAAACTGTGTTCATTATCATTTCTCATTTCTATCCGCATACCCATGGTTAACATGAGTATGGTTTGCCAGTCAGAGATTGTGAGAAGAGTCCATCACGCATATATAACTCTTTGTCATCGGATATGTTACTTATCTCGAGCAAGAAATTCGAGAAGCCATTTCTAATATTTGACATTATCATATATTTGTAACTATGGCAACATCGTTCGTATGGATTCTTTCAACTGATCACACTCCTGCATCCTCAAGGCACGGCTCCTCATAAAGAGTATCTCCTTGCTGGACAATTCTGTGAGTGAACACGTCGTATATAAGTTTTATAAACTGAGGCCCATTTGTAATGTTATCCGCTTAGTACTTGATCAACAAACCCCTCTGAAATAAGCAACCAGAAGGTCAGCCATTCTCCGCCATTTGAAACGCTTGTTGATTTCCGATAGGAAAAACGTATGAATAAGAAACGGTCTAAGAAACGGAAGAATCGGGCCAAATTACTCCAGATTCTCATTCTTCAATTGTACAATAAGAGTATAAACTGGTTGATCTCCAAGAATCTGAATGAATGGCAATGTGTTCTTTTCCACCATAGCAGCAACCACCCGCATCACATCATGAACAACGGATTATGACGTAGTCTTGGGAAAGTAAGGAAGTAATGAGACTTACCTTCCATATGCTACACACTTCTGAATACAAGCTTGGAAACCCATTTGTTGAGAAGTTCTGACACATATTTACCTGTTGCACCAAGGTATGCCAAATAATGAACACTTCTTTTCTGTCGCTGGTCTTTAGATCAATTTTAGCTCTAAGCGCAGGTTCACAACGTATGCCAGATTTGCATGGTTCAACATGATGCTGTTTTGTTGTGAGGTCTTTCAAATCTTTGGGTACAACTCTTTAGCCACTGATGAATTTTCTACAATGCATTCAGGATGTTAAAACGTTACATTGGTTCGGTCACTTCGGCGGGGTGCGTTTCGATATGCCGGCGTTTCGATATGCCATCTAGGAAATAGTCATTATCGAGAATGCCTATGTCAGGTTATCCGCCAGCAAGTTCGTCTGGTCATGCCTCATTTTCCCCAATGTCATGTTTAACCCACAATACAATACAGATACAGGATAACTCTGGTAGCAAGGGACAGTTTCTTTAAAGGTGCATATACACACCAGAATGATTGAAAATAAAATTGTTAAAATTGCATACTTTTATAAGCTTAAATTATGTGCATATGTGTAATGAAATCTTAACATATGATGATTCCATTCCATATAAATTAATATAATTTTTTAAGTTGCGAAATTGAAATAGAGGCCCGTGCCTCTATTTCAATTTCGCAACTTTAAAAATTATATAGAGATAGCTAAAACCGGAAAGATCAGTTGTTTTAGTTGTCCTGATATTGTATGAGCCGATCCATCAGTAAGACAAATACATTAGTGTCTTGAGACCCCGCATATATGTCTCTAACCGGACTATTTTATGCTTCTGCAGCATTCACATGAGGCAGTATTTGGGTGTAAGCTTTCTCGCGAATATGTGTTAATAAGTCATGTAAACATTGGGGTTGTTAATGTAAGTTGATGTTGAATATACGACGATATGTCCCTGTTCACTCTGTGCAAAGCGCATCCTCAGCCTTTTCCCAAGGTATTCAGTTAGCTGGCTCTTAGCGTCAATATGCAATAGAGATTCAGGGAAACTTTGGACAGGTTCATTGCGTTATTGTTTTCTAAACGTAACGGATTGTGTAGGGCCCGCTCTTTTTGCTCGTGTGTTCTCTTTTCAATGACTCACTGATGTATTTGTCAAATATGATTCTTCGTTCTGCATAGTGCTTCATCATTCGAGAAATCTGCTTTATGAATGCATCAGCAAGGTCACTTACCTTGTCCATACCAGACATGCTAGATGAGGTGTTCATGCTTTGAACAACAGCCTAATCATCTATTATAATGACCCTATTCCTCCCATTGGTGCGATCTATCTGACGAAGTTTATGTGTGTCACTGCCTGTCACACGTGGTTCGGATTCATGTGGCCTATTGGAGTGATCGCTAATTTGTTGATCAGTTCCGGGGACAATGTTCATATATGGCCTAATTGGCCTGATCCTCAGGAGCTGGCTGTTGTGATTAGC
The DNA here is from genome assembly GCA_034401795.1 of Chaetoderma sp. LZ-2023a. Taxonomy (NCBI): domain Eukaryota; kingdom Metazoa; phylum Mollusca; class Caudofoveata; order Chaetodermatida; family Chaetodermatidae; genus Chaetoderma; species Chaetoderma sp. LZ-2023a. The sequence continues at coordinate 104,663,441 of CM067360.1, read as the reverse complement.
TCACTATCTCCTGAGTAAATGATGCCCAGTCAGTTGTAATCAGCAGGCTTCCATCTGTTGCTCAGAGCGACCTTATTGTGATTGCTAACTCATAGGTACCGATTTTGTCTCATTTTAACCATCACGTGAGTGCTTGACGGTTGAATAACTAAGCAACTGACAAATAACTTGTGGTCTCCATGGAGTTTGGCAAACTTGTTGCCAACATCAATTCCTGTTTTTAAGCCTGTACTGTGCGTCTTGATTTTCAATTTCTTGATCGGGACTCAAAGCAACATAGAAGAGGTTTCCATTAATCTGGTATTTACATGCGCTTCATATTTCAATTATGCTTTAGTGTTCCAATTCAAAATGTAATCCTTAGCATTATCAGATATAGCATCACATCTTTGTTAGCAATTCTTGTAGCTATGGATGCTGATAGCAGGTAGCGTCCGTTTTGGCATGCACTAGAAAAAGAGGAGTAGCATTTCTGAAATTCTTTGACAATACAAGTTGTCGCTGGGGTTGTAAGAAGGAAACGATTCAACGTTGATTCATTTTGTGTTGTCCACTTAATTCTCCCAAAAACTTACATTTCGTTGATTGTTTGCTCTAATATATGTCGACAAACAGATTGATAATTGGAATGCTCGTCCATTTGACAGAGAAGTTATCAGTTTGAATGCTGTCCACGTTTCTGGACATGTTATTTTCATCTCATACATTTGTGCAAGGTGGAGTGACATTAATCATGCATCATTATACAGATCATGGGCTAAGAAGTATTTGATATCATCGTCAATCGCGGCAAGATAATCCTCCCAGTCATCTTATCTACATACGCGAATGAGATGTAGACGGCACGCTATTTGCTATAAGTAATTCATAAATAATATGTCTAATTCCCCATGCTAGCTATTTGTTATTCTCTCATTAATGGTATAAGGAAAATGCATGCATACATCATCGAATACCCTTAGCACAGTCTTCATTAGGATGGTGAAGAGCAATGAGCAAGTTCTGACTTGTTCAACCAGTGGACCGTGTGTCAATTCACCAAAGAGTTGTTCATACAGTATGAAGTAGCATGGTACGGTTTGGGTACTTTACCTGCAAGTACCTTACGCGTATTGGATGGGGGGGGGGAATAAATACCCGTTTCTATCGCTACTGTATCGAGACCACTGCCTTCTTTATAATTTCCTAAAGCATAGAGGGAGGCAAAGCCGATGTGACAGGTCGCAGAACCCAGTTTGCATTTCCTATACTAGCTAGACAATAATTTGTGTTCCATTTACAATCCATTAATTCTAATGCGCGAGATTTATCGTTTGTTTAATCATCAGGCGTCGAATAACGGAATATATACCTTAACTTTTGTTAATCTATTAAATAATGCGCTATTATTTTTAGACTGCTTGTTGAAAATTGTTAATGTCATGGAACAGCAAAATGTTTCAATCAATGACTCTCATTTTAACATTACGGTGACAAGCGGTCATCGAATCATATCGTTTATACAGCCCAGTGATGATAATGTTGTCCTGTTACAAGGGGTGGTGTGATTAGAGCATACCGCCCATTGAATTAAGACTATTACCTTGATATAAAGCAAACTGACGCGGCTGGTCAAGGTGGTCGTTAACTTGTGATCTTAGCTTTAAAGACTTATCTAAACATGAGGTGGATTACTTAGCTTTGCTGTGACAACTCCCTCGCTAAAAAATACAGGGCCAATAAACATGTTTATATTGTATCCGAATTGCGACAATTTAAAAATCCCTCGGTACTCGCGATGCGGACTACCTGTTTAGATTAGCAAAAGCTTAGGCCGTGTTCTCATACAGCCATTATTTCGGTAAATAACAAGTATATCGGCTAGCGTTCCCAATGAACTGGCTCTTGTACCGGAATAAAGACGTCATTTATTTCGAAATTTAATCTCACAAAATCGGCGGTTTATCTTCCGATATATCGCCATTGCTTGCCAATGTGAACGCAGCCTATTCCGTCAAAATCTGCCAGATAGAGTTTATATTTAGCTAAGCTATTGTGTGTTATTTTACTGACTAACTTTCGTCAGTCTAATAACGCCTCTTTCTTTACAAAGAGTTGAGTATAAGAGTCTGCACGGTATTGACGGATTTGATGCAGGCACATCTTGAGGGAGACTTGCTGACATTCAATGTATAAACGCCTTATAGGATGCTCGTCAAGACATTGTTTTGAGACATGGAGCTAAGATTTATCCCGAGGTCATGCACATGATTAATAGTCCAGTTCTCGTTGAATTTCACGATAGAAGCACGAGATTATGAATCATGCTTTACACTCATTCATGGTTCTTCCAGAAATAAGTCACCACATACGTGCCATATCAGAGATCACACCGTAAGTTTGATGTCCGAGACTAACTATCAGGAAGCCATCAAACAGATCCTGATTGCATTGAATTAATCCGGATCATAATTGTGCAGATGGAAGGTTCCTGAAGATAATAAGTGGAGATTGCTTGAGCCATAATGACATGATATATGTAAATAGCCAATCAAAGCCTCCGAAGAGTTAGCAGAAAAGTCCCAAAGTAGGCTACATCCATCGTTGTGTATAAAAGTAGTCGAGGCTTCCAATCGGCACAACTTGGCCAACTAATGTTCCTAAGATCGGTCGATACTGTAGAATAAGCTATCTTAGTACGAATGTGTTATAACTGACAAATTTTCCGTTTTTATTAATATAGTCAATTGCAGAAATTAAATTTAATAAATCTATATTCGTTAATATTACAAGTAGTTGTGTTAGTCCTTGAATAAGATTAAGTTTATTATCTGTGCGGAGAGAAAGGCAACACATCTCCAGAATCTGAAATCTTCACTGAATGCCGAGTCATCAGGCCCAGTCTTGACTAGTCGACTTCAGACTTCGACCACAATCTTAATCAGCTGTAAGAAGGTAAAAAGTCTTCATTGTCTTCGTTTGTCTGGATCTTAAGACTGATTATTAAATCTCAAACGAGACTTATAGTTATAGATCCTCTAACCGTAGGAAGGTCACACGTCTTCAAGCGACTTTTCAGCGTGTTTACCTGTTTTATTATGTACGCTGTCTTTAGAAAACTAGAAAAAGAGCCGATAAAACCGTAAAATAAAATGTCAAATTGACATCCAATCTCCTCCATCATTTAGGCCTCTTTCTCATTGCCTAATCCTGTTTAACTATTTCGTGTACTATGTCGGTTATAATTAGCCGATATATCGGTTTGCATTCACGCTGCGAGAAGATAGTCCCGGACTGGACGGTGGTGCTACCTGGTGGAGAGCGAGATACAATGCTGATCGTAGCGCTTCCTGCCAGACAGTAAGAGGCACAGCCGAATCATATTGATCATTGAGATTCGTGTTTGCAAGTCACAGTTCGAATTTTGATTTCGTTGATGATAGACGTGTTTTAGATTAGTGTAATTTGCGTCCATTATTGCGTTTGCGAAAAAAAATTATAGTGCTTAGTGAGACTAGAGTTTAAGGAACAGTGTTATTTGATAATTCTTTTCTTTAAGCTATTTTAAACATTTTCCGTTTGAGGCTTGTTCGCGTGCATCAAGCACTAGCTTTTCCGCCAGTAAAATCGTTGTTGTTGTCGGCCATTAGGGTTGTCCTGCTCGTTTGTGTTTGGCGCCATTTTTCGAAAACAAAGCTCTTTATTTTTACGTTTATTTGCTGTGCTCCCCGAGTCGTAACTACAAGGTATCGTTATTAAATTATTTTAATAAATTTCGTAACCTTAAAATCTGTTTAAACCTTTTTGATCAATTTTCTTTTGGATGTTCGTCTGCGTGAGTTAGAACACTAGATTTTTCGCCACTCAAACAGCCGCATTTGTCGGCCATTAGTGCTAGTCTTGATCGACTTCGACACCAATTTTCGAAAAAAAAAAAAAAAAAAAAATTAAAATTAAAATTAAAATTTTTTTTTTTGGAATCTTCCTTTCAGTGCTTAGTTGGAATTTTCGCGAATTTTACCGAAGGGGATGACACAGCACTGATATATTGGTAACGGTTACTAGGCATAATCTACCTCCTCTCTCTACACTTCAGCCTTTCACAGCCTACTCTACTCATCTCCTTAACACATTACTCCTACTGCATTCTATCCTATCTCTCATACTGTACCTACTAAATTATCCTACTACACACTACCCTCTAAACAATCCACACCTTTGGGTAAGTAAAATGGAGGAAGCTGACTTCCTCAAGCAGCCTCCTGAAGTCACAGCCAACGCGGCGCCAAGTGGTGTCAAAAACGACGAAGTGGCCATGGATGAGTTCACCCACGAACAGGTGGCTCAGCAGGTGATAATCCTGGAGAGCAATCTCCAGAACACACCAGGCCCCAAAAGGAAGAGGATGGTCGGGGTGTTAGAGGAGGGGGAGGAAGTGGGAGGAAGGGAAGGCACCCCCAGCAAGAGGTCTCGGGACAAGGGGGCCTCCCCAGTGGGAGGGAGAGACCAAACCACCACGCAGAGCGGGGGTTCCCCGGGTGGTGCGTCCAGTAGGGAAGGGAGGGAAGTGGGACAAAAAGGGGGGCAGAGAAATGGTACCCAGGGATGGAGGGTCAGGGTCAAGGGACTCGCGGGAAATGATTTTGCGGGGTTAACCCGCATGGTAATATATAGGTTGCTGTATGCCATGGTGGGCATGCTGGCTGGCCTAGACAAGAGAGACGGGGAGGTGTTGGTAACCACCACCAGTGAAGGGCAGTTTCAGAAGCTGCTCAAAATCACCACGATAGGCAGCCACGTGGTGTCTATCGAAGAGCACACCACAAAAAACACTGAACAAAAAAAAGCGGTAGGTGTCATATCGGGAGTCCCAAGGGACTTCACGAATGACGATATAAAGGAGGAATTGAACGCCCATGGGGAACGCAAAGTGGAGTGGGTGGGTCGGATTGGCGGAACAGCCAGACCGACCTATGCAGTGAAACTGGTATTCGAGTCAGACGAACTGCCAAGTAAGGTAAAACTGGGATGGATGAGCTTCAAAGTTAAGCCATACATCCCAGAGCCCGTCAGATGCTTTAGATGCCACCTGCTGGGTCACGTGGCAAAGCACTGCAGATCAAAAGCCAGCGCGTGCGTAAACTGTGGAGGAAACCACAAACGGGAGGACTGCCAGCAGACCCCCCACTGTAGGAACTGCAAGGGGCTCCACAGTGCTGCATATCGCGGATGTCCGGCTTTGCAAAAAGCCAAGGACATCCTCAAGGTCAAATCGACAGATCAGGTCTCATACGGGGAGGCAAAGAAGAAGGTTACCCAGCAAAAAAGCAGGGAAACCGAACAGCCAACTGGAATACCAGCACCTGGACCAGCCATACCTCTGGAAAGTACAGCATGGCAGAAAAGGGCTGACTCCGTAAGGAGGAAGCTGGCCACCCCCACAAGGGACTGCCCAGTACCGAGACAGCAGGAAAGAGGGGAGGAGGCTCCTACTGAGCCACCTACAATAGATACGGCCACGCCCACCCTCCCGCTTGGGAGTCCGGCCAGAAAAGCCGGCAAACAGCCCAAAAGGCAAACAAAAACGCCTAAAAAACCCGCCTGCAAAGGGCTCAAAGTTGTAGGCAGGAGCAGGGCCCGAAACCAAAGGGCTGAACCAATCGGCACATTGGAGGTACCTCTAGTGGAAAAACAGGCTATCAAACCTGTGAACCCCACTAGCAGTACTGGCAGATGCAGTGACCTGCCGGCCGAGACCACCAGAGGGACACCAACGAGCGAGGTAAGTCCCACCCCCATGGTTGGAGAGCATAAAATTGTCTTAAATGTACAAACCTTCAGATTGATCATTGAGACGATCATATCATCAGTTTGCACTGACAACGAAGCAGCAAGGAACAAGGTTGATGTGGACGGCCTCGTTGCGAAATTCGTAGAACTTTGCTCCTCTTCGAACTAATCATGGGGATCAAAATTCTTCAGTGGAACGTTCGAGGCACCCGGTCTAATACCAACCTCGACGAATTGTGGAACACATTCCACAACGAAAATGACCACCCAGACATTATATGTCTACAGGAAACCCGTCTGAAACCCAACCAGGATTTCAAAAGGTACAACTACAATGTCGAAAGACAAGACCGTACCACAGAATCTGCAACCACCCCTAGGGGTGAAGGCGGTGGCGGCATAGCGACCCTCATAAAAAGTAATCTTTCCTACAAAAGGTTGCCACAACGTGAGAGTAGCGTAGAGCACCTTACGATAGAAATAGAAATCAATCACGAAACTATTAATATTGTAAACGTCTATAGTCCCAGGTTGCACTCTTCCTCGGACTACGACAAGCTCCTTGAAGGCCTAGAAGGTGAAACAATACTTCTGGGCGACTTCAACTCCCACCATGCCCTATGGGGGAGCAAAACCACGAACCCCAAAGGCCGAGTATTAGAACAGGTTATTGACAACTACAACCTGTGCCTACTAAATGACCATAGACCCACCAGATATAACTCTAGTGATGGAGAATGGTCGGTCTTGGACCTGTGCCTCATAACACCTGGCCTACGACCAACCCCCAGCTGGGACATCCAAGACCAGCTCCTCGGCAGCGACCACCTCCCTATCAAAATACAGATAGGAAGCCTACAGAACAAGAACGAGGCGCCACTGCACAGGAACAATTGGAATCTGAAAAAGGCCAACTGGACCGAATACAAGCACACAATGGCCATGGAGCTGGAGACACCGATTACTAGTACCAGCACCGAGGAATATTATGAGCAGTGTATGGGGATTCTCTACAAGGCTGCCAACTCAGCCATCCCCCAATCAAAGCCAGACAATAACCCCAAACACAAACGCGTGCCTTGGTGGAACAGGGAGTGCCAAGAAGCAGTTAAGCTCAAGAAAATAGCCTGGAATAGACTAAAGAGAAACTTCAGCATTGAACGCCTAGTCGAGCACAAGAGACTACAGGCCAAGGTAACAAGAACCATCAAAAAGGCAAAACGCGATCACTGGCGACAATACTGCTCTGAAATCACTCGGTTCACACCCTCGAGCCAAATATGGCGCAAAGCGAAAGCTATTGCCAGCGAAAAAACCAAATCCAAAAACCCCTTACCCACCCTCATAGCAAATGGGGTAAAGCACGCCAACGACAAGGAAAAAGCTGAAGTGCTTGCCACAGTCTTCATTGCAACCAGTAGCAGTGATAACCATGACCCTGACTTTGTAGCTACCAAAACAAAGGTTGATGAGCATATCAATCACCTGTTCAGCTCAGGGAAATGCGAAGATCCTAACAACCGAGACATCAACAAAACCTTCAACAGAATGGAGCTTGAGCAAGCCCTTGGCAGAGGCAAAAGCTCCTCACCAGGTGAGGATGGCCTGAAATACGACATGCTTCGTAATATGCCAGAGGAGGGTAAACAAATGCTACTCAATCTCTACAACCTTGTATGGAGCTCTGGAAAAATGCCATCAGTATGGAAAACGGGGATCGTGGTTCCTATCCCAAAACAAGGGAAGGACAAAACTGACCCAAGATCATATCGGCCAATCTCCCTGACAAGCTGTCTCTGCAAAGTCATGGAGAGGATGATCAAAAACCGACTAGAACATGAGTTCGAACACAACGGTCTACTCCACCCTTGGCAGAGTGGCTTCAGAAAGGGCAGACGCACTACGGACCACCTAGTCAGACTGACGGAGGCAGCCAAGAAAGCCCTAGATGCCGGAAGAGGAAACACAACAATAGGAGTTTTCCTAGACGTTGAGAAAGCCTTTGATATGATGTGGCGAAACGGAGTCCTAAAAAAACTCTATGACTTTGGCTACCGTGGCCGCATCCTATTCTGGATACGAGATTTTCTCGATAACAGAAGGATTAGCGTCCGCGTTAATGGGCAAATGTCTAGGGAACAAACATTGGAAAACGGCACCCCGCAGGGTGGCGTAATAAGCCCCCTACTGTTCAATATCATGATGAGTGATCTACCCAAAGACATTGAAAAAGACCATGCACTGGGTCCCAACGCAATAGGCGGGTCTATCTTCGCTGATGACACAGCATTGTGGAACAAATATGCGAAGATAGACCGTGCACGTAAGACCATGCAGAAAGTTCTGGACATAGTCTCACGGTGGTGCAAAAAAAATGGCTTCAAACTGTCTGCGGAAAAAACAGTTCAAATCAATTTTACCAATGTTAAATACATAAACCATGATGCAAATCTGTACCTCAATGGTCAGAAAGTCAAGACATGTGCTGAAGCCAAATTCCTGGGACTAACATTTGACAGAAAGCTCACGTGGAACCCCCACATCAAGAGTCTGAGGGAGAGATGCTTCAAGCAATTAAATCTCCTTCGCTCATTAACAAAGCACACCTGGGGTGCAGACCTGCCGAGCATGCTTATGCTATACCGCGGCCTAATCCTGTCAAGGATAGACTATGGATGCGAAGCATACGCCACAGCGAGAAAGTCACTGTTAGAAACCATTGACACTCTCCAAACAAAATGCCTGCGCATTTGCTGTGGTGCCTCACAGAGTAGCCCTCGAGATGCAATCAACGTAGAGTGTGGAGAAATCCCATTAGATCTGCGAAGAGAGGAACGGCTTCTCAAATTCTGGACATACCTACAAAGCTCTGCACCCACCCACCCTACCAGGGAGGTATGTCTTCCATGCAAGGAGCACCTAAGACACAAGGTACTGCCCAAAATGACCAAAAAGACCAAACCACCAGGCCTGTTAATGACAGAGCTCGTCAGTGCCACTGAACTGGTAAACGTCGAAATAGAAAGCTCAAGGCCGGCTCCTGACCCGCCATGGCTACTTCCGCAGATCAAGGCGCATGACAGCCTATCCTCACAGATAAGCAAGAAAGACCCACCAGCGCTAATCAAGAGCTACGCTCTGGAAAACATTGACAACAGATGGAAGGAGCACAGGAAAATCTATACCGACGCCTCCAAAATGCCCTACTCTGGCGAATGCGGAGCAGGAGTAGTCATAGGCGACCAGGAAGAAGTCCTCAAGTACAAGCTTCCGAATCACCTGTCAATATTCACAGCCGAACTGGTGGCAATTAAAAAGGCTCTAGAATGGATTAAAACAGCAAATCCAGGCAAATACGTTATACTCACAGACTCACTAAGCTCAGTGAAGAGCTTCAAATCTAGCAGCAGCAAGAGCAGGGACAACCTAATCAAGGAAATCCGGCAGCTGTATGCAACTGTGGTGACTGACAACAACACCGTGGACATCGACTGGGTCCCAAGCCATGTTGACATTAAAGGCAATGAACAGGCAGACGAGGCAGCCAAGCAAGCGCTCAAAGATGGAACTATGACCAGCATAGGACTCTCAAAGTCCGAAGCGAACGCCCTGGTCAAAAGCCACATCAACAGCAAATGGCAAAGACAATGGGACGAAAGCACAACCGGCAGATCCCTGTACAGAGTCGTCCCTGCAGTCAAACGCAAATACCAAAACCACATCCCAGGACGCCAAGGCGACATTGTATTACGCCACATCAGAATGGGTCGGATCAGCGTTAACCAGACACGAAAAAAACTCAACCTGTCAGACACAGACCAATGTGAGGCCTGCAAGGAGACTGAAACTCTAGACCACTTCTTCCTACGGTGCAATGAATATGCAGACATTAGAAAGGAACTCATCAATACGCTGAGAAAGGGACACTTCAATCTTGACCCTATAGAAGACATTATAGCGATGCGTGACCGACAGATCAACCACGAATTAATCAAGTTCGTGCTTGCATCGGACAAACACATCACATAATCAGAACACATTCTGATTAGCCCAAGACACCGACCGAGACAACCCTCGGGAGGTGTCAGGTCCGAAACGCAAATCACTCCCCTAGGCGCATGAGGTGTCAGGTCCGAGGGGAATCGCATCACACTTTTTCCCCTAGGCGCATGAGGTGTCAGGTCCGAGGGGAAATACGTGTAAGCGAACGATTTGCAGTTTGCATGACCTATACAGCATGTTATCTCTGATGTCAAAAAAGCAAACACGTGAGACGGCGCAAGAAGCACTCTTCTGCGGCCTCTACGACCCCGGCCTGTCCTGCGGCACTTACCGCCTTCCAATCCCCGGCCTCTACTGCAGCATTTAGTGCCTTCCCACCATCGACCTCTACGGCTATTGCGGCATTTACTGCCACCCCACCACCGACCCCTGGTCACTGCAGCATTTACTGCCTCACCACCCTCGTGAGGTGTCAGGTTCGAGGAGAAACGCAAATCACTTCCCCTAGGCGCATGAGGTGTCAGGTCCGAGGGGAATCGCATCACACTTTTTCCCCTAGGCGCATGAGGTGTCAGGTCCGAGGGGAAATACGTGTAAGCGAACGATTTGCAGTTTGCATGACCTATACAGCATGTTATCTCTGATGTCAAAAAAGCAAACACGTGAGACGGCGCAAGAAGCACTCTTCTGCGGCCTCTATGACCCCGGCCTGTCCTGCGGCACTTACCGCCTTCCAATCCCCGGCCTCTACTGCGGCATTTAGTGCCTTCCCACCATCGACCTCTACGGCTATTGCGGCATTTACTGCCACCCCACCACCGACCCCTGGTCACTGCAGCATTTACTGCCTCACCACCCTCGTGAGGTGTCAGGTTCGAGGAGAAACGCAAATCACTTCCCCTAGGCGCATGAGGTGTCAGGTCCGAGGGGAATCGCTTCGCACTTTTTCCCCTAGGCGCATGAGGTGTCAGGTCCGAGGGGAAATATGTGTAAGCGAATGATTTGCTGTGTTGCATGGCCTTTAAAGTATGTTATCTGTAATGTCATTCTATGAATGTTACTAAATTCTTGAGAACTTTTTTTTTTTTTCTGGCTTGACTATTCCACTTAAGGATCGTGACATTGTCATGAATTGATGACCCAGAGTATGTGAGTACATGCCCCAAAACACCTGTCCACACTGTCTGTTTTCTCCTTCTTTTTCTTTCAGCATTGTTCCCCTCCTTTTCTTTCAGAGCCAGAGCTGGAGCTGGAGCTAAAATGCAGCAACGAAAACAACAATGACAGACGGGCAGAAAGACAGATGGAGGACTGGAATGGACAACAGAACAACAGATGGGCCGGCCTGGCGGCGGACCGCGAGGGATATGGACGTGTGTCCATCTCTTTCGTGGCCCGTAGGCAGGTATGCTTGTCTGTCGAACAGACTGACAAACCAATCAACAAATGGACAGACTGACGGACAACTCTGGGCACAGCAAGCTGCTGGAGTACGCTTAAGCAATGTACTTGGCCCCACTTGCTCAGTCTTCTCGGATGGGACTTTAAACTGAGGTCCCGTCACACAGTGCCCATCACTGTGTGAACGTGAGCTAGGGTTAGGTAGGCAAGAAATTTCGGCATAGTCAAAGTAAACCGGATGCTGAATGGATCCCTCCTCGGATGGAACCACGCAACATACGGATTACAAAACCAAAACCAAATTGCTAGAATTAGAATCTTTCGGAATTTTCGAGGGGACTATGGAGGGATGTAACCCGGATGACTGACCGAGTTCGTCCTCGGACGGACACAGTCACCATACGGGCTACCTAACCAATCAAAATCAAACAAGTGCGCGCTGGTGCCTGCTCGGATGATGGCCAGAAGACCAAATGGGTCCCAGGACCCGAAAGACCCCACACCCCAACCTCCCCACTCCCCCCAAAGGGGCCGGGAGGTCTCTGACCTAAAGCCCCCCCTTGGGTGCATCAGGTCATAAGACCGTACGCACCTCCCCCGACCCAACACCTACCCATCCCTTACCCACCCCTGTTAGGTCCAGGTTAGGCCATCCCCATTACACACGCCCAAGCATGAGGAGCAACAAAAAAAGCCATGGAAAAGAACAGCAACATGAGACAAAATCGAGAGACAACGATCAACACACACACACACACACAGAGAGAGACACAAGCTAATGCACAAACCGACGTCACAAGAATTCACAAGAATTCAACAGAAACCATAAAGGCCAGGCGTGAGTCTAGACCCTAGCATTGGGAACTAGCATATAAACGCCTCAAATATTACAACCCACAGGCACAGCCGAAGGTAACGCTACCTGGCAAATTTTGACGGAATAGGCCGCGTTCACATAGGCCGCGTTCACACTGGCGAGTTAATCGGGAATAACGTCATACCTCAGTATTGCGTTGCGCCGGTTGTCTCTAGTGAGAACACGGCCATAGGGAAGCAATAGCGATATATCTGAAGATAAACCACCGATTTTGTGGGATTAAGTTTCGAAATAAATGACGTATTTGCTCCGGTACAAGAGCCGGTCCAATGAGAACGCTGGCCGATATACCTGGTATTTACTGAAATAGTGGCTGTATGAGAACACGGCCTTAGTGTCCCAATGATGAAACCAAGCACATAAAATCTATATTTGACAAATAATCTGACGAAATGGATGAATCCAAACTGCCGCTCAAGTACTGACGTCATCATCTATTACGTCAGATATAGATTGACGTCACAATCATAATGGACAGGTCTATTACTCCTTCATGAACCGGGATTAGTCCGTCAAGCTGTATACGTCAACGTATATAAATAGATGGCAACACGGACTAAGTATGGGCGGAGGTTAGCGAGACGTGAGCGTGGCAAAAATTGGATTCATCAATAGAAAGCTAGGGCACTCGACTACCCGGCATGTTAGAGACTGCTGAGCGATTATAAATAACCGTATATTCCTTTTGCCACACTCAATCAGCCATCCTTTCTCGTTTTCTTTTTAGAAAAACAGTTTGCTGTCATAAGGCCATTTATTACGATATCTATGTTAATTGCCCGTATTCAATGTAGGCTACAACATGTCTGGTCAAGATATGTGCAAGATCAGCTAGATCATCTTTCCAGAGTTTCCATCCATCATCTGACCTCGTATGACGTCATAATCAGCTCAGCGCGTGTATGATGACGTCACAATCATTCCGTCACAAAGGATTCCATATAGACCGTCATCAAATCTCAGAGTCAGATACGTTGTATAAATTGTATGGTTTTGTAATTCTTTGCTATTTAATACACATGCTGTTGAATATTTTGAAACTAATTTGACTGGGCCAATCAAATTAGCTTCAAAATATTCAACAGCTTACCTGTCTAGTTTTTGGAAATTGATAGTCAGGGTGTTCAGAGATCGATCGATCCCAACACGGAGCGAGGTGTGGGTGGAGCTTAGTTAGAGATGGGCGGGGCATAGCTTTCTCCGGAAAGATCCATTAAGCTTAGTTCCAGCATTCTATAGCTTGACCACACCACGGCTGATACAACAGCGCACAATTATAGATCAATTGACGATGGAATGACTGGCTCTGTAACCGAGACAGCCATTCCAGGGGTGAATAACAAAAATAATCTTCTCTTAGCCTGCAAATGGACATTTAAAAAGGAAATATTTTGATTTTCTTGGCCGAATTTAGTCATTAAATGGTTTAAAACAAGATTATTTAGTTACACATCGCTGTCTCAGATATGGTAATCTTGTAACGCCTTGTATTTACAAAGCTTTCACCGTGGTCAATATTTACACGTGCACGCACACATGTGGGCAATATAGAGGGATTCATTTCTAGCTATGCCACCCCCACCCCATTTCTTGCTATGCCATGCCAATTTCTGGCTTTACCCCGCCCATTTCTAGCTATGCCCACCCATTTCTAGTTTTACACCGCCCATTTCTAGCTATGCCCCGCCCATTTCTAGCTAATCCCCGCTCATTTCTAGCTATGCCCCGCCCATTTCTAGTTATGCACCGCCCATTTCTATCTATACCCCGCCCATTTCTCGCCTCACCCCGCCTATTTCTAGCTATGCCGCGCCCATTTCTACGTATGCCCGACCCATTTCTAGCTTTGCTCCGGCCGTTTCTACCTATGCCCAGCCCATTTCTACCTATGCCCGGCCATTTCTACCTATGACAGGCCCATTTCTACCTATGCCCGACCCATTTCTACCTATGCCCGGCCCATTTCTACCTATGCCCGGCCCATTTCTACCTATGCCCGGCCCATTTCTACCTATGCCCGGCCCATTTCAAGCATTGCTCCGTCTTTTTACACGTGTTGGAATCTATTTGAAATTTTGAATTCTGAATTCCCAGAATACCAATTTCACGGTAACTAAAACAGGTAAAACCCACTACACTGGTTTTCTCCGTGAAGCGGTGATAAATTCAACCACCAAGTTTGTCTTGCGTGGAATTTTGAACTAATTTGAGTCTTCTTGCGCATTGAGTTGCCGTACATGTTAGAAATGATTTTTAAATGATTTTATCAACCGGCTATGAATATTTCACGTGTCTGTTTCCGTATTATCACCCATTGAGTCCGAAATACTAAACATCCAAAGCCCTTTACAATTTAGTTATTATTCTGTTGAATATTTCGAAAGTAATTTGACTAGAGTCTGTTTCTGCCATAGGCAGCAACAGATTCAAGTCAAGTTGGTTTCAAAATATTAACAGTTTACCTATATTAATTAGATTGAAATTAAGATTCTGGAAAATCAGGGTACAAATGGTTAAATATAACCAGCTATCAACTACTATGTCTTTACCGGTTTCATCGAAAAATTCCCTATATCTCAATTTCAGGACAATACTACAGGAATGGACCTGAGGAAGCTAAAGATTTTGGCTGATGACACAGTCGTCAAAGTGAAGAAAGCCTTATTGCAGCAGTGGGATGTTTTTTACAACTACAGCCGCAGAAAACTGTAATCATACCATACATGAATGTTGTTGACCATTTTGAAGTTCAAAATGGAGCTGTTGAGCAGCAATGCGGCTTCCAATCATATTAACTTCAGAATATTCAAAATATACCGAATATGATATATGCATAAAAATAATTTAAAATTTCAGGAATTTGTCAGTGAAGGGGTTAACACTTTAAGACTCATATAAGCCAAAAACGGCTTCTGCAGTGGTCTTGGGAAATGTAAATTTGCATACCAAGAGAAGACTACTTTTGAAAATTTACCACTGGAATGACTGGCTCGGTTATCGAGCCAGTCATTCCAGCGGTAAATTTTCAAAAGTAGGTCTCTCTTTGTCTGAAAATGGACATTTTCCATGGGAAAATTAAAATTTTTCTTGAACAAATTCGGGGGATAAAGGGTTAATATCCGGCAAGTCTTCTTTTTCTTCTTCTTCTTTTCGTTCGCTGATCATACCGCCAGTCCTGTAAGTGACTATCGACATGATCATAAGCGTTAAGTGCGTGGATCCATGGTTTATTAGAGTGCGCCGTGCGGCCTGGAACCTCCGTCTTCAGCACTCGAGGTTTCCGTCAGGGTTACCTCACCCTTACCTCCTTTAGTCGCCTCTTACGACACGCAGAGGATACGGAAGGTGTATTCTAATCCCCACCTACAGGGCAAGCCGGCAAGTCTACAACCAAACTTTCCACTTATGTATCAATGAAGTGTATCTTTGATCGTATTGCTTTCATTAGCTATAAATTAAAGTAGACCTATGCGCTTGTTAAAAATAATTAATCAATAACTTCGGAGAAGGTGGTTAACCTGTCTTGTTATTGAATCTTAATAGCCCACACTTATAGGGCTCAAAGACCACATATATTTCAAAGATTCAATGCCGCCAATTAATCCTCTCTACAGGCGTCTATGAATACTGGTAACTTTATCTCAAAGACTATCATGACTTTAGCCTCCACGTACGCGATTCTACTTGTATGTCTACTGCGTTTGATCCCACATGATGAACTGTGAAGTATTCAGCCAAGGATGCTATCCCGAGTCTCAAGTTAAGCCATCTCGACTGTACCAGGTGCTTAACGAATGGCAATGTCAGAGAGCTTTTCACTCGTAAGTTGGTAAAACGCTCTCTCTCTCTCTCTCTCTCTCTCTCTCTCAACTTTGTCCAAGCCCCGGATAACAAATCTCGGATCTGGATCGGATAAAATTGTGGATCTGTGAATGTCTCGGAAACAACTGGTCCGATTGGGCTCAATTTAAGCAAAGGAAATGGTGAAACCATACACTAGGATTCCACAACGTTTGGCATGATCTGAACCGTCTTTATCTCTTAATAGTCCGACACGTTGTAAGAACTGTATGTCTGTACTATTTAATAAACATGCTGTTGAATATTTTGAAACTAATTTGACTGGGCACTGCAGCAATAGCACCCAGTCAAATAAGTTTCAAAATATTCAACAGCTTACCTGTGTAGTTATCTGGAAATTGATAGCCAGGGAGTTCAGAGATCGATCGATCCCAAAACGAGCGAGGTGTGGGTGGAGCTTAGCTAGAGATGGGCGGGGCGGAGCAAAAAATGGAAAGGTCCATTGTGGACGCCCGAAATACATTGAATTAGCACTCGAAGTCAGGAACATATGCTCCACAAACTCCATGCCAGATTAGTGCCAATGTTAACAAACTAAAACTAAATTAGTCACAATCTGATCTTTTAGTTGCGTCTCGCGACTAGTAAAAGTCAGTCTCTCAGATTTTTGAAATTTATGACAAAGCTGTCTGTCTTGCAGCTGTGACGTGTCACGTGTTTCGTATCACGCGTTTCGTATGGTTGATTTCAAATTGGGATACTGCGATTTCAGAGTTCAATATATAGAGAATCTGGAACGAGGTCACTTTTCATATCACAATTATGGACCGAGTTGAAAATTATCAATTTGCACCAGCTTTAGCGAGGTTCATAATAGGGATATGAAAAGTGACCGAGTTTGAGATTTTATTTATCATATGAACTGTAATTTTGAAATATTTGCCAATAGTTGCTGATGTGAGTTTTATCTGATTTCTCATTGTTGATTTTCGTGAAATCGATACCGCCGCTGTGACGCACCACTACTTGATAACAGATACTGAATGCGCAGTAAAATATAGTGACAAACACAAAATCTGGCGATATCAGCCGTAAACTACACTTTTCTTCTAAGACTATCACAGAGCCACAGCCATCAATCATTACTTAGCTGCCAACTGATAAACTGTCACACGATGACATTTGCGATGACGTTTCATGAATGACAAATCGTAGTAAACAAATCGTAGTAAAACAGTACTGCGTAGTAATCCCTACGCGTCACGCTCACATCAATCGATGTTTTAATTGGTCGATTTAAATGGGTTGCGTACCCAACAGCCAATGAAAATACTCCCTTGAATATGACACGTGTGCTCATATCGAAAAATATGGAACGGGCTAGAAGGCTTGTTTATATGATAAATTAGTATTTACATCTATACATTGTAGTACCTTAGACATTAAAATAGTGTTCACAATTCTGCAGCTAATTTTATTCAAAAGCCTGTAATACTTGTGTACCTTCCCACTGCATTGTGGTTGCTGTGAAGAATTAAGAAGAGATTAACTTATAGTGTCAGCATGAAAGATACATGCAACCTTTGTATGTAATTGATAAATTAATTCAAATTACCAATTACAAATTACAAAAGTTTCAATTGTAATTAATCAGAATTCAATTACAATTACTTTTTTAGCTACTCAATTACAATTACAATTAATTATTCGAAAAATGTAATTAAATTGAAGCTAATTACAATTACAAATTGCCATTACCCCATGTCTGGCATGTATACATTTGACAGATATCATCATGAGACTTTCTAGCATTAATTGAATCAAACTAATCCCAGCGAACTCCATGAGCAGAGAAGGCAGGAAATCTGCAACCCGGATAATGCAGGTGACTGGGCCGATCCTGGTCCAATACTGGGTGGTATTGGCCCGGTATTGGACCAGTATCGGCCCAGTAACCAGTGGTATCAGGGTTGTAGAATCCCGGTTTTCTCTGCTCGTGGAGTTCGCTGTTTGAGATTAGATTGATTAGCTCTCGAAATTGTACACGTCTGACTGTGAAAATCACCTTGGTGCTAATGCACCATTATAAAGACGTTTTTTGGTCGGTCGTAAAACCTGTTCTATGCGACCACCTTATCGGACGTTTGATCACGAAACCCATACCAAATAGTACGTCACGAGTATTAGCCATGTGCATCCCATAGTCAGATACACTACATTTTAAGACAATGCACCTTTCCCGTTTTAGCTATGCCCCGCCCATCTCTAGCTAAGCTCCACCCACACCTCGCTTGTTTTGGGATCGAGCTATACCTGAACTCATTGACTATCAATTTCCAGAAGATTATACAGGTTGCGGTTGAATATTTTGAAATTAATTTGACTGGTTGCTGTTGCTCCCTATTGCAGCAACAGTGCCCCGTTAATTTAGTTTCAAAATACTCGACATGATGCTTATTAAATAGTAAAGACCTACAATTCGTACAATGTATCAAACTATTAAGCGTTTAAGAGGGACTAAATCGAGTCATTTATGTTGTAATTGATTATGACGTCAGCCTACACGTCACGTAGTTGATTATGACGACATATGATGGATGGATAAACTGGAAATGTCCCTTACATACGTAGCTGCTGAATAATTTGAAACGAATTTGACATTATCTGACAGTTCCCAGTCAAATAAGTTTCAAAATATTATTCGAAATTGACTGGGATCTGTTGTTGTCATGGGCAGTGGCAGCTTACAGTTAACTTACTTTCAAAATATTCAATAGAATGATTTCTTACATTAAGAATTAATATTCGTGTTTGGTATTTCAGATTCTAAATGCATGGTTCAGATAGAATGTGTCTATTAAGTCGCTGTATATGGCAAGTCTTGCGACCGACCAACTAACGTGTTTATGGTGCTCCAGGCCCCTAAATTGAGGAATCTAGTTTCTCACTCAATCACATGACATCATAATCAACTACGTGGCGTGTAGGCTGACGTCATAATCAATTACGTCATGAATGCCTTGATTTAGTCCCTCTTAAATGTCTATTTACTAAACATGATGGTGAATATTTCGAAACTAATTTGGTTAGAGCCTAGGAAAAGATGGGCGTGGTATAGCTTAAACTGGATCCCTCCATTGTTTTGAGTGATAAACGCCGTGGCATTAAGAAGCTACTCTGTGCTTATGTCCTCTATGTGGGTTAGAAATCAAAGCGTGACTCGAACACATTAGTTTAGGGGCCAGGAGACCCCCACCCCATACACCCTCTCAGGATCTACCGGTATGATGATTTGTTTTACCTATTAGCTTCTAAATAAAAGATCTGGACATGTTCCCATAAACCCATAAAAAATTGAATCACAATTCCTATTTTCGACGTATAGATAGAAATCGCATCATAGTCATCAAAATCTGTCATTTCCGGGGATGGGGAAACAACAATCGAGAAAACATGCATTTTTAAAATTGATTATTATTAATAAATGATTACTAAAATATTGTTTGTTGTTTCCTCTACGATTTCCCGTATGCTTTATGCAAATCAGTTGAATTATTATGTCACCAGAGGTTAAAAGGTCACAAATTCTGGTCGTCACTTAAATTCTGACAAATGTGCATTGCTGTATCTGGGGACGCACTTCCAGAAAACTATTTTGGTGCTATTAGCTTAAAGGGATGCTAATCCCATCCCAAATATTATACTGCACCGATAGATGATGGTTTATAGATTCTATATCATTCATATTGTGTCACATTCCCATCACTCTATCGCAATTATCTGCTTTGTAATATCGCCTAAATGTAGAACAGTGACCACCACCATTTTTTCTCCTCAAACGATAGTGTGTGATGTCATGTAAGTGCCAATGCATTACATTTTTTATTATGTAATACTCATCTCATTGAATATTTTGAAACTAATTTAACCTATGGCAGCAACAACTTCCAGTCAAATTAGTTTCCAAATAATCAACAGATTACCGGTATGATTGCTTTTATAACGTATTGCAAAAGGTATAGCTGGCGCCTCGATGACTGAGTGTATATACCGAGGTAGACACGCTAGCTTTTTTCTGATTGGTTGAAAAGTATTTCATGACAGCCAGGATATGCTGTAGAAATGTCGCAACATTTAGCTACCAAAACCTGAATATCTTTCTATAGCGGCATGATAAAAAGCTTATAATTACCCGCATTGTTTATGAGTGGCGCATTAGATGACCTGAATAGCTATCAAGTGATGAGGTTAGTTATCCTTTAAGAGCTTAATAATAGACACCTTCCGACAAATTTAAAGGGTCTATGTTGATTTATTTAATGAGACGCTGTTACAATAACAACTGCCAGAATCTCCTTGTCTAAAATAGAGGAAGAATACAATTATGGGGAAGTGAGAAATAAAATGAACATAATATTCACATCTAAATAATGTTGATTAATGAGTGACCACTCAAAATGCTTCTTCTAGCGTCCTCTGCAATTTCATAACTGTTATTTGTAAATCAGTTGGATACTGGATCTTTTCGGTTTTAGCTATGCCCCGCCCAGGTCTTTTGAGCGGATTTGAACCCCAGTCTGCAGCCTGGGAATCATATGCAATACTCTATTGATTGACCCACCGCAACACTACTAAAAACTCGCCTCTTAGTAATCTTATCTCTGAGCGTGAGTATTGCGGTTACTGCACTTACCAGTCTGACGTCACTTCGAGATAACGCAGTAACAGCAATGAGAACACATAACCTATCAGCAATAATTACTAATGCATACATGGCCGAGGTAGTTACGGCGTGAGATTGTTTTGTGTTTATTAGCAAACTTAAAATCACAGGTTCAAATCTCGCCATTACCATTTGTGGATAACTCGACCATTTCTGGTCTGATTTTAAAATGGTAAACAGTTTTAAAATTCTCGCTTCATTCCGGTGCCAAGAACGCTGAGAATGAAGTGATTTCTCGGTACAATATGAGCATACACTCTCTCACAATACTGACACGTGGATCTGACGCGTGTGCATGCGTGCTACGTGTTAGTAGTGTCGGGGTCAAAATGATACCACCTCCCTCAACTGGATTTCCATTTAGACAAATGAGTCCCCCTGCCCTCTCAATCCCTGGGGGGGGGGGATGAACGCACATTTAGAGACAGGCCTCCACAGTGATATACACCACTGATCGCCATCAACCACAGGGCCGGCCTCTCTCTCTATTCTGTGTAGGCTCAGACAAACACGTAGTCTCTGCCAGAGTCGCATAAGCATGATGGGACCACACATAGGGGCTTCCATCTACCTTGATAACGCTCACCTGGGAGGAGGCTAAAGTGATTAGCATGTGAACCACGGCAGACTCTGGCATGTTCACATGTTACGCAGAGAATCTGGTGCTGAGCAGGGTCTCCAGCAGACAACCACGGCCTACCCTCTCCACCCCATAGAAGTGGCATACAGACTCGATCTCTTTACGTAAAGTCAAAGCGGTCGTAAATGTTTCTCCGCAAGGGGTCGACCCAAGGATTGTACTGGGGGTCATCCCGGAAGTGGGCCCACTTGGCATCCAATATCATGGCAGTCTCAATGCCTTGTGACACTAATGTAGACGCCAGCATGAGCAGTATGATGAGAATCCTGGCTATATATGAGGAGTTAAACTGAACAGAGCGAACCCCTCGAGAAATATCTGTGCCAGATCGAGCCCTGTTCCATCCGGATCGATAGTGATCTTCATCCCCTCAGGGACAGGGGCTTCACTCTGCCGCCGGCTAAGAAACGTAGTTCTAGGACTATATGAGTCGTTTGCGGACTAGTGAGTCCGACTCGCTGAAGTGGTTTAACAGCACCCTTGACTTTGGAGACACGTGACGCACCATCTACCCGTAGGGTGCCCTCCTGGAGGTTAACAGCTTCTTCTGGTCCATCGAATGGACGACGCAGCAGGAGCTTTCCACCTGTAACCCCGATCCGGTGACCCACCCTCGTCAGGCAGACCCCTTCACCTATGTAGGTGAGGAAGGATGATCCCCGATCATAGAGCTTTCGAACTGTCCCATCCTTTTTCAAAACAGTGGACAGGGGAGTAACCTCTATGTCAATGACTGCGGGAGGCCTATCTAGGGGCAACCATGTTTGCCAGTCACCCCCAGGTCCAGCGCGGTACCACACTTCACTCTTCTCAAATATGAACTGCAGGTTTTTTGTCAGGGTCAATAGCAGGCCATCATGGGCCATCAGCGGGGCACCGCTCGAATAAGGTTTGAACAGATGAAAGCTGAGGTCGTTATTTAGGGTGTTGATGTCTGCAACCTCTGTATCCGAGAGCTCAATCAATGGCTCGAGGATGTACTTCCTCTTCGGGAAATCGTACCAAAACACGATCTTGTGGCCATCTATCTTGCGACCCAGGCGCTCCTTTGTCACATCCTTGAGGTCTGTGAGCAGCTCCACCCCATCACCACCAATGGGGTGGAGGAAGAATGCCTTGGAGCTTGCTTCGTACTGTAGGGTGAATGACTTGCCATCGCTCTCTTCTACCTTGGCAGCATCAACTGCGTACACATCTGCCAGGTCAGCAAGACCAGTCGAGTGAGCAAATATGGGTTCCATAGCACGCTATAGGAGGGGTTTAAACGAGACATATAACCATGCCGATTGTCCGACTGCTGCTCTCCGGTGGTGAGAACATAATCTCGCCCTCTCTAGATGGGAGATGGGTGGTACAGTACCATGTAGAATGGGTCCTCTTCGGGGTGCCCCAGCAGGGCACAACATACACACACGCCGATGTGCCACATCAACCTCCGGGCAGTGCACACAGCAGCTCACTGGTAGAAGTCAGCCGGGACGTGATAGAGTAGCTTCCAGGTGCCAACAGCAACCTATGGACAGCTATCAGTCCTAGCCTGTTCACACCTGTAAATCACCTGTTTCACAGCCCCTCCATTAACATATATGCCAGCATGGATGGGATATCGGACGCCCATTTTGAGTTTACACTCTTATTACTCATTGACCCGACATGATATCACACCAGGAATATCTGACCTTTGCCGAGATGATGAAGAGCCTGCTACAGGATTGCCCCTTTATGACCCCTGCGCAGATAAAGGCCTTAAACGAACAGAGGCTCGCACTGCAACAAGAATGAGAGCGACTACAGTGAGAGAGCTCGTATCAATGGAACGAGAGCCTTGCAAGGAGGCGAAGGAACAGTGAAGGTTCCCGATACTGGCAGGCCCTCCTGGAGGAGAGTAAGCGGGACGATGTCTTCATATATGATGATGAGCCAGATGTAGCGGAGACCACGGATGATGCAGCAGAGACTGCGGACGAGGATGAGCCAGAGAGTAAGCGGGACGATGAGCCAGATGTCTTCACATATGACGATGAGCCAGGTGCCTTCACAGACGAGGATGCGCCAGATGTCATACAGTGGGAAGAGGATATGGCATAGAAGTGTAAGACCAAGAAAGCCATCCAGCGGCGGACCTACTATCTTGGTCATAAGGTGACGTTCCAGATGTCATGTCTCAGAAAGCTCCTGGCACCCGACATAGTGCTGGATGACCTCTGTCTAAGAGACGTCTGTCTCGAAACCAGCAAGCTGGCACGGTTCACCAGGCTCTCCAATATGTACCCTTCCAGAACCCATGAGCAGATTCTGCAGGTGGTGCAGGTTTAATCTCCAGGTGTACTGTGGCAAAATCAGAGTGGCGGAAGCAACCAGAAATATACCCCTCCCTGATGGCTGACGAGGGCGGTACCATCCACGGCTGGCGAATCCAGCAGATAGATACCATCAGACAGAATCTCGGCCATGAGGCAGAAAAGTACGGCAGAACGCGCAGGCGATATAAGACAGCCTATAACGTCCTCGCGCATACAACCACTGCTGAGGGTGTGATTGGAGCCAGTGCTGGGGTGGCAGCTGTGGCCACTCTCGCTACAGGGGTGGGGGCCATCGTCGCCATCCCGCTGGGTGGCGTGGCACTAGCCGCCACTGCCTTGGCCATGGGCTTGGGGGTGGGGCAGTGGCAGATCACAAGGAGGCTGGAGATGCATGCTAAGTACATGGCACTGGCACAGAGTATGCTATGGACTATTGACCAGTCCGTCAGCAAAGCTCTCGAGGATGGCCAGGTCACCGATGAAGAGTACCGCCATATATTAAAGGTCCAAGCCCTGTACCGCACGGAGAAACCTAAAGTGCGACAGCAATACCTCAAAGGCTCCAGCAGGCGGGTTGATATGGAGGAGTTAAAAAACGAGATGTTACGGCGAGGTCGCCTCGCTGGTGTTTGGAGTCGAGACGACTACAAATAGTGTGCTGCGGTAGCTTTAAGAACACCAGTGTGGATGGCGTTCCCACTGAACATCACGACAGTCATCTGGACCCATCCCTTCGCTGGCCTGAGAGGTCTACTGGAAAATATACCAGAGCTAACACCGTTCTCCATCACAGTGGATGAACCGTCCCGAAACACCTTCTCCGACAACCCACGCCCGCTGACCAACCACCCCCATCACCATCAAGGATGCGAAGCAAGCTCATACTTGAATGGCTGCTCCAAGCCGCTCATACTGGAATCAGCAGCTGAACTTTGCCGTGTGGTGTGCCACGGCAGGATGTGGAGTAAGTTCCACCCTGCTTCATTCCTATTCTGGTACTCCGGAAGCTGGGCTCATCGCCAGCTGTCTCAGATTCCACGTGTACATCATGGTGCGACGAATCCTCCATGAGTTTGGTGCAAGCCACCCTAATACAAAAGCCTTCGACCCACAGCTCAACAGTCATAGCATCTCAGTGGCCAGCAGACTACAGAGAGAGTGTGCAGCACTCACCCAGACTATCGGTGGCATGGTGGTGACAACAGCGGTCTAGAGGTTATGTACGGTGACCTGAGACGTGACTACTCAGGATTCCCCTATCGAACCCCCAGATGAGTACGCCGTCGGAAGACAGCGACATTCTCATTTGATCCAGACTCCGACCTTGGAGCGTTGGTGCAAAATATGAACATCACTGGCTTGCGGCAGGACTATCCAGATGTGTGGAAGTACTTTGTCCCACACACCACCTCAGGCGTCACACCAACAGGGATCGTTCAGATCAACCAGTCCCTGGAATCACAGTGCTACTGCCTCCTTATGGCACAGACCCAGCTATGGCATTCCATAGATGGTGTCAGCGGAGCAGAGGTCAGGGCCATGTTCATCAGTCTCGTTGACGATATGATCATCGTGGCAGACCCAAGTAGTCTTATTTCTAAGTTCCAGAAGGGGTTGCAGAAGGGCCATCGCAAACTTGACTTTGCTATTTCGCCACATCTACGGTTGATTCCAAGCAACATGATCATGAACATCGAGGACCTCCAAGTCAGGGGCTATAACAACATGATAGTCGAGGTGAGTTCCCCTGGTGTCCACTTCGGCTTCAACACTGCCATCAATGCACCTACACATAGTACGAGCCATACAGTCGTTCCGGCCCTGACACTGCAGCCAGTCGACACAGCAGCTCCAGGTGCCCTGACACTCCAGCCAGTCGACACGACATCGCTTCCTGTGGTAGCTCTATGTGTGGTGTCAGGCCTAGCTATCGTGGCGCTCAGGATCAGCCTACTCCGCCACTAGCAAATCAGCTATAAGACTATCCTGACTCTCTACAGTAGAAGTGGAGACCACGGTGAGACACTGAACCAGCTTGGCATGCCCTACAGCCCCTATACCCGCTGCCAACATGCACATCCAAGGGATGGAGGGTTCGGCAGAGCATCCTTTTTCCAGCTTGTAGTATCGCAAAGTCTTGTTCAGCTCTGAGTCCGGTGAGGCCATGGCGGTCTGCAACTGCTGGGACACATCTGACAGATACTCCCGATGCTTGTAGTTACCTTTAGCTCACAGGAGCTCCTCGACGATACTCACGCCCATGATAAGGTATTCAAGGAAGCAGATCTGTCCCTTACCAAATCCTAGATAGAGCTTCACAGCTGTCAGCTCCTCTGTCAGCTCAGCACCGGAGAGCTGAGCGAGCTCATCTGGTGTCTTCGTCTTGTTTTCCTTCAACTCCCTTCGGAAGACATCATGGTACTTCTCACATAGCGTGAGCCCGGACATGTTTAAGATGTCTCAATAGAGAGATGAATTTTCCTGAGTACCAACCCAGCCACCTGGCAGACGCAGACTGGGAAGATCTTATTAGCTCTCTTGACAGGGGACGTTTAACCGCGTTGTATACTCAGTGCTTAAACAATGACGTCAATGGTACAGATCATGAAGCAAGTGCCCGAGAGCCAGGCAAGTCTTCAGAAGGTGGAGAACCTGCTGTGAGCCAAGACACAGAAGTTACTTACCAAAGCAAAACCTCTGGCAGTCCATGTCGCCAGTAACGTGGTGGCGAATGTGGCCATGGTGAAGATGACAGGGGGAAGTGAGGTTCTTTCTGCCGCCACTGCGGCTGTCCTCGCTACAGTGGTGAGTGGGGTGGCCGGGTTCTGTCTCGGATTAACTCACCCCATCCCAAATAATGCCCTCAGTGGTGCCTCCTACACTGTTGCCGCCAAGATCATGGGTGAACGTGTTACACTAATGGAGGCCGCGGTTCTAGGGCTAGCAACGAGTGCAATGGCTGAGATCATTGTCGCCTACGTTTAACCCCTCTGAATAGTGAGAGATGGATCACGAGACCCCTGCAGCATATGAGGCATGGCGTGCCAGAGGGCGCTATGTAGCCCATATTCGAGCACGCGGACTGAGGATTGCCAATGCCCAGGAATGGTGGACCGCCCACAAGGCGTGCCCCTGCAGAGAGGACCAGTACCCTGAGCACTGCTACCTATTCCATTGGCCGACTGCATGGGCCTCCTATGCCCAACTATTTCACTGGGGGTATGACTAGTAGGTTTAAGCCGTCTGTATATGACTATGACTCTGTCACTCACAGTCCTAGAAAGCAAAGAGCTAGGCGATCTTGCTCACTTGGGCGAGGCATGCCTCGGTTCAGAGGACACTGTTGCCCCTATCTCCTTCCTAGACTACGATGAGATCTCATCGGGATCACTGATACGGTAGGACAATCGGCCATTAACAAGGCCAAGACTGTGTACAAGGGGATGGGCATCAAGGAGAGGGCGACGATGCTCGGTATGCTCGGAGTCGATGAGGCTGAAGGCATCAAGTTTATGGCGGAGTCCTATGCACAGGGCCTGGTTAAGGATCTCCTGAGACCATATTCATCCAGGATGGAGGGAATCTCAAGGTAGGGACCCTCAGCCTGAACAGCATCACTGTCGACGGCCAAACAGGTGCAGGTGCTGTCGACAGCCTCCGGCTACCAGAGGTGAAGAAGACAGGGTTCTTTAGTAGGCCGTATAAGGCCACAGGATAGTCATGGCCTCCCGTGCATGTATCATACAGATACTGGATGACCTAGACACTGTGGGTGCTGACACAGGCCCTTTATGCTATCTTCTCAGCTGCTGCTGGGATTTCATGCTTGATGCCTCCATCGCATCCTTCATATCCGCCGGAGGTGCAGGATGATCCTCCGGCTACCAGAGGTGAAGGGGTCAAAGCTCTTGAATTTTCTGTTTAAAACCACAGGATAGTCATGGCTTCCCGTGCATGTACCATACAGATACTGGATGTACTAGACACTGTGGGTGCTGACACGGGCCCTCTACCCTATCTTCTCAGCTGCTGCTGGGAATTCATGCTTGACACCTCCATCGTATCCTTCGTATCTGCCGGAGATGCAGGATTCCCCGCTCTGCAGGCGAAAGAGCTGGTGCAGGAATTATTGCCGATTGGTCTCCCAGATATAGACGGGGCTACCGCCGACCAAGTGCTAACCATCCTCCGCATGCATGTCTGTACCATTCGACAGTAGACCGGCCGATGCTGGCCAGGTGGTGATGATCATTCCCCCGTCAGGACACGGGAAAAACATCTTGCTGCAGGCTCTCCTGACCGAACATCTACACTCTCAATACATCCTTGTGGTGTCTAACTCCGCCGCAGAGGTGGTTGACAGTAATGAGAAATGGTACAATGGCCCGATCACCAAGACGCAGAACCTGCAAGCACTGATGGAGAAGCTGCTGGCAGCCCGACTGACAGAACCACTTGTTCTATTTATCGATGACCCTGCACTGGACCAGAAGACAGTCACGTACCTCAGCAACATCACCAGGTGCATCCACCACACACAGATGACTGTCTTCATCCTCTTTCAGAAGTACACCTGCGAGATCTCACCAGACATCCGCCACAATGCCCGGTTGCTATACCTCAGCTCCAAGTGTGGACGTGCCCTGCTCGAGACCATATACGACAGCCTACCCCTCAAGGAGACCAAAGGGGAATTTATCGCAGGGCAGCTGAGCTGTACCACTTCATCTTCAGCAACAAGGAGACAGGTGAGCTGTCACACTTCAAGCCATCTCTGGAAAAGGCGCAGACCTTCACCTACAAGCTGAATCCAGCTAGGAAACTAGCCAGCTCTATGCGTCATCGCTGACAGACTGTCGCAGCTGCCACAACTTTTTTGATTCATCAGAAGGCGGCGCGGTCTCCGCTACATCGTCCGCAGTCTCAGCTACTTCGTGATGCTTGAGGAACTTCATCAGAAGCTTGAGGACCTTCGCCAGTTTCGCCAGAAGCCTGTCGCTTAAACTCTACCCACTGAGGGTCAGAGTCTAGGATTCTCTTCTTCTGGAACTTCTCACAGAAGAGCCACTTTGTCCATGCGCTACAAGCAGCTGATTTGCGAGCGGATTTGATGAGGTAGTCCTGGTAGTTATCTGGGAATTTCAGAAATGCTACCAGATCACTGGCCAATCTCCTGCGCCATTCTTCGTTGAAGATGTGCTCAACAGCCTCCTTGCAGCCAACAGTGAACCCCTCCTGAGTACCTCTGCATGACCGGTGTCATGGCTCTCCGCTACAGTGGCACTGACCTCCTCCCTGAAGTAGTTATTTGCTCCAGACTGGAGGCTATCGAGCATATCTCCCTCTTCCTGGCTATGGAGACCGTTAGTAGATCTTTGGGGTCGTCCCTCGCCTTTTGGAGAGCTAGAATAACAGGATTGTTGGTTTGGGCCACAGGAGGTAGGTCGAGTGTCCTGCCCTGGGTGCTGTCAAACTTCCGGTAGAGTATTCGAGTCAGGAGTTCTTTTGTACTACCAGCTGGCACTCCTTCCTCTATGGCGGCCAGTATCTGCACATCAGATGGAGGTGTGACCTTGGCTCGCTCGTGGATAATGTTGATATCATGAAGCAGTCCTCGGACCCTGTCACAGTGGGACAGTTCACGCCGTGGCTGTCATGCTGACTGTCGTGCCGACTTGTCCTGCTGCCTATAGACAATCTGCTGGAGAACTTTACCAAACATGGCAGCCGTTTAACCCCTCTATATACCCAGACCTTAAACATGTTGCAGTATGTGCAACATCCAGATAGGGCCATTGAACCCACGACATCGCACCACACTGATCCTCGGAAGGGCCTGGCAATCATTCGACCCAGTATACACGATGAGAACCCGTTGTCCGCTGCTGGGAAGTACATTGACTTTGCAATCTCGGCACAGATCCACGAAATCAAGAGCATGACACTCGAGTTCAAGCTTCAGAGCACAATAGAACAGACGGTAGAGCTCCCGCAGGTTCTGAACAGGTGGGAGATCATGCAGAGCAACAGCACTGTGGACACCACCTATGTGAACGATGAGTACCGAGTCCTAGGTCCACTGGCTCGTGGCCCAACCAAACTACATGGCAGCTGGATAGGCTGTTCCTCCGGGTGTACACTGAGCAGCTCGCTCGATGCGGCGATGAATGCTCCAAGACTTCATGTCTGGCATGACGAGAATGACAAGGAGCTGAAGCAAATAGGTTCCAAACAGCGGATCATGTGGAGCGAGAACACCAACAGGTCCAAACCACATCTAACCAATGGGTAGAGCTGACATTGCATCGTGGTGCATTGGACTGTGTCGCTGTTGCGGTCCTGGTACAGAAGGGAGGAGCCATCCAGCAGGTGGATAAGCTAGATGACTTCAAGCTTGTGGTTGTTGGGACCAATGTTCTTGGTGAGGTACGCGAGCTGGCTGATTGCCTACTCTCCAGACAGAAAACTAAGTCATATGCACTTCTGCGCCTAACCAGTGGAAGCGACGACCTCGAGTCGGCACTCGAGGGCCGTCACCACCTCAGAGGCAGGGACATCCCACCTAATCAGGGCAACCGGCTCAGCTTCAACACTGGAACCCTCATAGCTGGGACTCGCTCATTAGGTGTGACGGTACTTTACTTTGGCTATGCTAAGGTATGCGTGTTGAACACATCAGGTATTCAGCTTGAGCATGCGTAGAGCACGACTCCTGTCGTCACCGCTGCAGCTGCCACCACTACTATAAGCTCTGCTGTCTTCTGACCTGTCGATGTCGATAGTCGAGCGTTGGCTCAGATATCTTTACTGCTGCGTAGTACTCATCGACGTGCCTCCCTCTGGTGTATATGCTCGATTGCCTTGCTGTAGTCAAACTTATCCTTAGACAGCTTCTCCATCGCCTGGTTATGACGCGAACGCTCGACCTCTGCCACCTTCTTGTCTGCGAAGCTGAGTCCTCAGCTGAGTCCTCAGTTCGCTAAGGCAAACACGCCCGCATTCAAGATTGCGGAGGCCATGCTATAGACTACAGTTTAAAGCTACTATATAACTGTCACAGCGACGCGATGTATGAACCAGAGGCTGATCCAGTCGAGGATATAGATGACAAGGACTATGATGAGGACTATGATGAGGAGGATGATGCAGACCACTACAATGTAGCGGAGACCGTGGGTGAGTATGATGATGTAGCAGAGACCGCACCTCAATCCCACAAGCTAGTACACAGACGAAAGGAATCTATTGCAGTTACGTAAAAGGTTCTATCGGTCTGCTGGCAGCAGTTGGGGCTCTGATCGCTCTGTTCACAATGAAGGCTGGCGAGACGGTCTGCAAGATCTCCAACAATGCTCGCCATGGAATGGAGAAGATTTCTGAAGCCATACCAGCTATCGCCTCAGGAGTAACTACGTTCTTCGGAGTCGTAGGCCCTTGTCTACCATACGTTGCCATAGTGCTCGCGGTCATCTGGGCCGCCGAACATTTAAGCCATACTATATAAGGATGGCAACTCTGTACGACCTGGTCATGGCCCTTAGCTTCCGAGCGTTGGTCAATAAACTACTGTTCAGTGAGGATCCAGCAGAGATTAGATGCCAGTGTACGGAGGTGTTTGAGGAGGTCTTCAGTGATGGTCGAATGAATAACGGCTGTCTGTTTGTCTGTTTAGAGTTCACCCAGGCAATGTATGACAGAACGGGAGGGGACGTCCTTGATGAAATCCGGGAGTTTATCAACCGTCTTTCTTGAGGAACTCTACTATACGCCTGGTGGATAATACCATGAGCCCCCTCAACTACTCGAGGCTGCATGTCGCAAGGGCCACAACTTCACATTGGAGACAGTTAGCCGGTGGATCAGCTGCCAAGCGATGTGGCAGATATAAAGACCTCGTCCATGGAACATCAGGTATGCCCATTTCTAGGAAACTGTCCCGAACAGAGTTCACCAGGCAGATATTCTATTCCTTCCACACGACTTG
Source organism: Chaetoderma sp. LZ-2023a (assembly GCA_034401795.1). Lineage (NCBI taxonomy): Eukaryota > Metazoa > Mollusca > Caudofoveata > Chaetodermatida > Chaetodermatidae > Chaetoderma > Chaetoderma sp. LZ-2023a. Next base: position 104,631,941 of record CM067360.1, on the reverse strand, counting down.
GTTGGTCGTAAGACCTACAAGTATCCCCTCACCATCGTCGATGTCACCAGCAGGTACAAAGTAGCAGTACCGCTCACAGACAAGTCAGCTGGCTAGGTGGCCCAGACATTCCAGGGTGTCTGCGAGGCTTCGGAAAATCCCCTCCAGTGGCCAGAATTGTTGCAGGTGGATGAGGGTAAGGAGTACAGAGGGGAGACTGCAGCCCTCATGTGGAAACACGGTGTGGTAGTTAGGCGAGGTGAGGTAGGGCATCACCGTGACCAGGCTATCGTTGAGCGGTGGAATCGGACACTGGCAGAGAGACTGTTCCCACACCAATACACCCAGGAAATGGCTGCACCGAGTGAACTTTCTAGAGTATTGGTGAGAGGGCTGCCTGCTGTGCTGGAGAGATCTAATGCTGAGGTTACTAGGCTAATCGGGAAGAAGCCGGTAGAGGCTATCAGACACTCTGCTGGTCACAGCTCTAGAGGAGTTGGCGAGGAGTGCCTACGCACTGATGCTCTGGTTCAGTACCTGTATGACCCTGGTGAGCTGGAAGGTGGTCGACGGCGTGCAACAGATCCTAACTGGTTGATAGGTGTTCACAGGCTTGACAGGTATGTGGAGGCGGAGGGGCGGCCTACACTGTACTACCTGACATTCCAGCACGGAGTGCCTAGGCGACCATTTGTCATATAAGAGCTTCAGCCAGTCCCTGAAGACACACAGCTACCACCCCCTAGGGTGCTAACATGGTACTCGATGGGCTCGGTATGGACCCCATCTAGCAGCACATGGCGCTTATCATAGTAAGCGGAGAGTCCGAGTTTTTCCTGTGCATATGTCACCATACCCTGGTTACGCATGCATAGGCCCGGTTTTTAGCTTTGTCCACCCCGCCATGTAGGACGCTGTAGAACCTCTGCCAAGAGACCTCATTCTGCCGCTTTGACATTCCCTTAGCCGAGCACTTACTTACAGCTGCACTCTCCATGTAGTAGCATTTGGAGCAGAGAGCGATGCCACGAGAGCCTTCGAACTCGAGCATGAACAGTCCCAGAGTCCGTCCAGACCATTTGTCCCAAACTAGCCAGTCCCGCTTATGAGCCTGGTACTCTGCTCGCATCTCAGGGCGAATGACGTCATCGAGGTTGGGGCCTGCTATAGCGATATACGCGGAGTCAGTGTCCATCTGCAGGTACTCAAAGCTGTCACGAGCTACGTAGCGATCGAGGAAGTCGTAGTAGAACTCCAGCATTCGCAGCTTCATGAGCTTATAAACGGCTATCCCCACGTGGAAGGGCCTTCGAATTGTGATTCTCAGATTGCGACTCTGGAGCTTGTATGACTCACCGATCTCCTCTAGATCTTCGAACCATGAACTACGCAGGGCCTTGTCTACCATGCGTTCATCCTTCGTGAAGCTGGTGTTGCTATGATGTTCTAGGGCCTCGATGAGCTTCCCATAGGCACTATTGCCGAGGAGTTTGAAGAGATCTGCCAAGAGCGCTTTGCTCTTATCTACATCTCCCGAGTGGTGGGCCTCCGTAACATTCTCCACGAACCACTCGAATGGGCGCTTGGCCTCATAGTCTATGGTGCGGTATACAGCAGTGATCTCCAGGCCATGGGTTATATACCACTTGAGGGTCGGGCCGTACAACAGCAGCTTCTTGCCAGAGAGGGCACCGACCAGCTTCTGGGTGGTGGCCCGCATCCTCCCTGTTCGCCCTAGATATGCCAGCATCTCAGACGAGATTGCCTCTACTGGGATCTCGTGGTTATAGAAGAGAGGAGGCACTTCATTGAACTTTTCCCACAGAGCCTTGGGTACCTCTATATCCACCTCAGCAAACTCAAACCAGCTGTCTGCTAGGAGAGCCTCGTTAAAGCTAGCTAACCCACTGGCCCGAGACCAATGGCACACTTTCTCCTTACCACATGGCTACTCTTTAGTCATCGTTGCCAGGTATAGAGCATGTGCATCGTAGCTGAGTAGACGTTGGCAGACACGCTCACTCTGGCGGATTCGAGTCACACTGGCCTCATGGTATCTGGTGAACAGGATGCTGGGACCGCCAACAACAGCCCCATTCAGCATCTCGTAGGCTTCCTTGTCCGGTGTGTTGAGCGGTTCCACGTAGGAGGTCCTGCAGTGGCACACCTTGGAGAGACACCGCGTCTTTGAGGATGTCTATTTCTCATTCTGTGTAGAACTCACGCATCCGCTCTAGGGCTTCGATGAATGGATTGACGTCCAGGTTGTTGTAGTGTCGCAGCCAGTCGGCGAATGTCCGCATTCCATGCTCACTGAATGTCTGGCTACACTGTTCCCACTCTGTTTGCATCAAGAGGTAGCCACCCTTGAGCTTAGATGTCCATGCTGAGTAGTCAGGAAGCCCTGGATAGTTGAGCTTCTCATGTGTGTCAAACCATTCACATGGGAGCCAGCTCTTCAGCTGTGTACACCCGTAAGCTTTGACCCATACCTCGTATGAGACTCCTGGACCGAGGTAGTTCAGCATATCGAGAAACTGTAGCTCAGGTGTTATGAGGAACATGGTCTGACTAGCCTTCTTGACGACTTTCACTGTACCTGTACTGTCAGTCAGCTCATCGTCAAAGTACTTCTTGATGAGGTTCAGGTCATACCGCCCAGAGTGGAACCCCACTACAGGCACTTGGTCATACCACTCGTTGATCAGTCGCTGCTGTTGCTTTGGAAGCTTGTCCAGGTCTGTCGTTATGTACTGTGCCCTAACCCTTGTCCGGTTTAGAGATGCTCGCCGTTGGATCTCCAGCATGAACTCTCCGATCAGTTCTTTGGGGTCAGGATTGCAGAGGTGAGTGGGCTCACTCATGGCGCCCTCTAAGGAGCAGCCAACTGACACAGAGATAGGTATGTGAGTACTCTCGATCGTGAGAGTCTCCATAGGATGAGTCTTGATACCATCTAGGAGTGCTTCGAAGTCGTAAACTATGAAGTGTGGGTATGGGACAGTCCGAACTCGTTTAGGGACGCTTGGGCAGCGTTTTATACAGCACTCCCACTTTACCACAGGCGTGCATCCAGAGGATCTCAGCTTCTCCTCTCTCAGGACTGTCTTGCGGTATCTTTGTTCTGCATCCTCAACTCGCTGGTGTTGTGGACACCCATGCCAGTGACAGCCATGGAACTGGTAAACGGTGTTGGTGGTCGGATCATAACCATCTACGGGAGCGCCCCCGATCTAACGCTCGCCACTGTGCCAACACTCTACATGATGTATGTGTACGTCTCTGATTCTCGACTCATACTCGATCCAAGGGGTAGCCACTGAACTGGATGGTTGGGGCGGATAGAAGGCTTTCTCATATGCAGACTGTGACGCCTCAACATTCTCGCCAGGACACACGATTTTTGTTTTGCCGCCTGTACAGTGATCAGAGTGGCATTGAATATAGCATGCCTGTGTACACCTCTACTGACAGTAACTGCAGACTAGTGTATGTGCCAGCTTGGAGATGTTCTTGATGTAGAAGGCGTGGTGCTCCCACACTCCGATGGTCATGGTGTCATGGTAGTAAGCCGCTTTCCTGATCATGTGCCAGGTGCCCTCTTCGGTTGGTTCATACACACGAATACTGATTCTTGGCGAAGAACTCTACCTTGTCCAGCTGATCCAGCGAGGTCTTGCGGACATCAGGTACTGTCTTGCCGTAGAACTGTGGGGCAAGCTCTCGTCCAGGAGCTGTACTTCTATCAGCTCTCACTCCTCGGTGGACTGCTAGACATCTCCAGAGACACATGCTGTCCCTGTAGGTGTCGAGGACAGTCATACTCGTCTTCTGTCGTAGCCAGTCTGGGAGGGGGCCAGTCCCAACCAGAGGTTGGCGGTAGATGACAGCCCCCACCTCAACGTTGATTGATCGAACGAAAGCCCACTTGGTGTTGGGTCGATCGATATTGTCTGTGTCGAGGTGGGCTTGCTCTCTTGCTGCCACCCAGTCCTGAGCTGCTCCTATCGTGTTCAGCCACGGGCTCCCTGGAGCATTCTTGTGGAAGAGCATCACCCTACCGTCTTCGATTTGACGGATGCGATCGGTATGGGTGTAGCAGAGGTAGAAGCTGTTCTGGACAGTCTGCTGGATCTTTTGCATGATCTGGCATGTGAGGTCTCCTTCTAGACGTCTGAGGAATGTCCAGCATACCGACAGGCGTCCTCTATCCTCTGTCTCCCTTTAGCCGAGATGCTGGTCGAGAATGTGTTCACCTTCTCGCCTTATGCTCCGGGCTAAGGGTTCAGACCTCGGCCCCCTTATGCTCTTGGCTGGTTTCAGACCTCGGCATCACTTAGCAATCCTGCATTGGAGAGTTAAGCGATCCTGTAGATGGGCCGCCATCCACCTCTCTACAGTCTTGGCTCACAAGCTAGCAGTCACCTCATCCAACTGATGAATCTCACGTATCCGCTGTGCTTTCTTGTGGGGATTCCAAGGATCATCTGTGGTAAGCGCTGGAGACCTTCCAGTCTTCATTGCTCTGGAGAGTTGCTTCTGCCACTCCTCGGCACAGACCTGTCCGATCATCTGGAGCAGGTCAGCTTTCTTGGCCTTAGAGTAGCCTCTAAGCCCGAATTGCTTTGCAATAGCGCGAAGCTGTGCAACAGTAATCATGGTGTATATCCCTGTGGATGCCTGTCTCTAAATGGGCGTTCAGACCCTATTATGTGTGGCGATCAGTACCTGTGGGTGGTGTATATCCCTGTGGATGCCTGTCTCTAAATGGGCATTCAGATGTGTGTGGGGAGGCGGTGTGCATGCATGCCCCTGGATAGGATAATACGTGTGTGTGTATAAAGCCCTATGAGAGCGGTATGGCTAAGTCCATAAGAACGTGTAGCACGCATGCGCATGTGTCAGATCCACGTGTCAGTATTGTGAGAGAGTGTGTGCTTATATTGTACCGAGAAATCACTTCATTCTCGGCACCAATTATGACCGGAATGAAGCGAGAAGAGAATTTCAAAACTGTTTACCATTTTAAAATCGGACCAGAAATGGCCGAGTTACCCACAAATGGTAATAGCGAGATTTGAACCTGTGATTTTAAGTTTTCTAATAAACACAAAACAAGGATCTCATGCCTTAATTGCATCGGCCATGTATGCATTAGTAATTACAGCTGATAAGTTATGTGTTCTCATTGCTGTTACTGCGTTATCTCGAAGTGACGTCAGACTGATAAGCGCAGTAACAGCAATACTCACGTTCAGAGATAAGATTACTAAGGAGGCGAGATTTTAGTAGTGTTGCGGTGGGTCAATCAATAGAGTATTGCATAGGATTCCCAGGCTGCAAACTGGGGTTCAAATCCGCTCAAAAGACCTCGCTAGAACTTACGTGAAATTTCGAAACTGGGTAAGACGCTAGGCCGGGGTAATATGACCAGGTTAGATAAAGACCCACCGCGACACTCCCCAGTGCAGGGTAAAAGCACCACAGACACACACACACACCAGCCGGCTGGAATAGCAACAGGGTGGGGGTAGGAGATAGGTGGTGTAGGATAGGTAGGATAGGTAGGATAGGTAGAAAAGTGTCCCACAGATAGAAAAACCTCCTCAGTATACCAGCATGGTCAATCATTCAGTCAGTCAGTCCATAGATCGGGCCGTCCGTTCGTAAATCTGTCGGTTAGTCGGTCAGTCTATTAGTCAGTCAATCCGTCAGTCGGTCAGTCGATCAGTCGGTCAGTCCATATATTCGTTTGTCCATCCGTCTGTCAGTCCATCCGTCCGTTCATCCGTCCGTCCATCTGTCTAGGCGTCAGTCAGTCAGTAAGTCAGTCAGTCAGTCAGGCAGGCAGGCAGGAAGGCAGACAGGCGAGCGAGCGGGCGGGCTGGCTGGCGGGCGGGCGGGCTGGTGGGCTGGCGGGCAGGTGGACGGGCTGACGGGCGGACAGGCGGGTTGGCGTGTGGGCGGGCAGGCAGACAGGCAGGCAGGCAGGCAAGCAGGCAGGCAGGCAGGCAGCCAGCCAGCCAGCCAGCCAGCCAGCCAACCAGCCAGCCAGCCAACCAGCGAGATGGTTGGCCTGTCGGCTAGCCGGGCAGTCAGCCTGTCAGCCGGTTAGTCAGCCAGCCAGCCAGCCAGTCAGTCAGTCAGCGAGCCAGGCATTTTCAGGTCTGTATAACCCACCCCACCCCCACCCCCAAAAAAACCCAACCAAAACAACAACTACTGATTTGATTTGACTCAACTTTTAACACAAGGAAGGAACTTGTCTTGTAAGCGAATTTCAAGACCTTGGCCCTGATCCGGATCCGGTTCCGGATCGGATCAGATTTTATATCTGTATATCTCGAAACCTGGTCCGATTTGGCTCAAATTATAACGCAGGAAAGTGTATGGCCATATATGAAGATTTCACAACTTTAGGAGTGATCTGAAAATCCGGACACCTGAAAAATTCTGAACATCCGAATAAATCAAGTCAAAATTTAACCATTATGGCAGCACGTTGAGCATGGTGATGGTGATGCAACGTCTGGTCTGTTGCTTCGTTTCCGATTTTAGGAAGGCGTCTGATTCTGTTTAAGTTTTCCGCGAGTATGCATATTTGTGATTTCTGTAACAGTTTCACTATGTTAAACTGTTACAGGTCCACATTAACACCAAAATGCTTGAAAATTAATGTTTGCTAAAATTGTATGTTTTATAAGCTTTAACCATGTGTGATTAAACGAAAAATGTTAACATATAATAATTCCATCCCGTGTAAATTAATATAATGTTTTTGCTGTGAAGTTGAATGGACATTTCCGGTTTTAGCTATGCCCCGCCCATCTCTAGCTAAGCTCCACCCACACCTCGCTCGTGTTGGGATCGATCGGTCTCTGAACACCCTGACTATCAATTTCCAAAAGAACTACACAGGTAAGCTGTTGAATATTTTGAAACTAATTTGACCGGGTGCTGTTGCTGCCTAAGACAGCAACGGCGCCCAGTTTCAAAGTATTCAACAGCGTGTTTATTAAATAGCTAAGAATTACAAATACATACAATTCATACAACGTGTTGGACTGTTTGATATTTGGTGACGGTCTATATGGAACCCTTTGTGACACGCGATGAGCTGATTATGACGTCATATGAGGTCAGATGATGGATGAACACTCTGGAAAGGTAAGTTAGGGATAGGCCTACTTGTCTCTAATGGATGATTGCGGTTTATCCATCAATCATATTAATATGATGTCATAATCAATTACATCATGAATGACGTAACTAAGTTGTTCGTCCCAAACACTTAATTGATGACAGACTAAGCCTTGTTGTACGAATTGAAATGTCTTTACTATTTAATAAACATTCTATTGAATATCTTGAAACCAATTTGACTAGGCGGGCGCTGTTATTGCCATAGCTTACCTGTATAGTTTTCTGTAAATTGAGATTCAGGGAGTGTAGGGATTGATTTATCCCAATACGGACAAAGTGTGGGTGGAGCTTAGCTAGAGATGGGCGGGGCATAGCTAAAACCGGATTCATGCATTAAATCTTACAACTTAAACATTTTAAATTCATTTATCCGGAATGGAATCATCATATGATATTGATTATTTATTGACGATTTACTTAGTTTCAGTTCATCGACGTAAATATGCTAACCTTTTAAAAGTATACAATTATTTTAACAATTTTATTCCCAAGCATTCCGGTGTGAACGTTGGCTTATTGTTACATTCAAGAGGCATCTACCTTCTTGAGACACTGGCATTTTGCCACATCAGTACGATGGGGATGTGTAATAGTATAGTCATACGCTCTCCGCGAGGCAGCATATCGCCCGGTGATTATTCCAGATTTCCACTGACACAAGAGCCTGATAGAATTTCTACGTCTCCTGGTATGGAGAGGGTGTCCGTCTAAACGCTGTTGCTACCCCATGTTTTGTACTCCTACCCATGTATAATACGCCTGTTTGAGAGTGACAGAGAGGATCCGGAAGCCGGAAGGAGATTTGTCCAAGTTTCGAACGATAGCCAGACATCCGACCCGAGACGCGAATCAAAGGTAGACCATATAGATTTCTCTTGCTGAATCACGTGCCTTATATGTTCTTTTGTGCGCTTGTGGCTGCAGCCCTATTGTTCATTGTCAAGCCATCTTATCATTCGTACTAGCGCATTTCAATACACTTTTCCCAGATTGATATCATTACGCAGGGATCCCCAACTCGACGGCCAGAGAGTGATGGTAAATTGCTTGGCCAGGCATCCCGTTCACATTACCAACAAGATACTCCCGTTTTTGTCACGTTGTTCATAATTTAAGATTTTCCGGATGCGAAGATAATTAACCTCGGCGAAACTGCTTCGAATCAGTTAATCCGCCTATTTTTCTCGAATTAAATAATCCGACGAATGTATGAAATTAGCATGCTCAGACTTAGCAAAGTAATCAATACATGGGTGTTGCATCTGAACCGAGCTCGGGTGCTCGGTCGACTATAGTTGACTATATACTTAACTATTTGACGTTCGACTGGTATTCTAGCTAGCTATAGCTAATTATGGTTAGGAGTCGAACTTGACCATGCGTTGATAAAACTATCTTACGTATCATAGGACTTCACGCGCGGTATTGCTACGCGGCTTTTCGCCATGCCGTATATCACTTGTGCATGCTCTCTTCGTCGTAGTGATATCGTAGTGATATCTAATGCCACGGGGACTACCGTATTCTGATTGAACAGTAGAAAAATACTTTCCCAGGATAACAACCAATGAAAATACTTCACTGCATTATTAATCTGATTCATAGACTGTGTTAACATCCTTTCTTTATAAGATAAATAGTTTCTAGTGGAGGCGGCGGCTTGGTGTAGTGGATAGCACCCAGGACTACTTAACCTGATTACACGGTTTGCGCCTGGGTTATGAACAACATCACCGCCGTTGAAAACATCGGCAATCTCATTCGTTTCTTGCCTCCCCCCATTCAGGAGTATAAATGGGTACCAGTGGAAAAACTGGGGAATTTATCGATAATAGACTGAAATAAAAACAACCAGGACTTAGCTTTTCACCATGCCATCAAAGAACGATAATCAACTGTTAATAGCTAACTGTTTATGTGCTCCTCCAGTCAATGTAGGCTGTCATGATGCACTTTTCCACCAAGAAGAAAAAACGAGGCTGTCTGCCTCGGTCGATACGGTCACCCATATAGGCGAAATTTTTTAGTTTAACATAGAGCCAAGCGAAAGCAACCATGCATACCTGCAAGCTGTTGAGTATTAAAAAATGGCAGCGACCACAGTTCAACTCTAACTCTTACCACTCTGATGTCAAACCTTTAAATTTTCAAATTAAAAGATGAACTGGTGTTCATTTTTCAACCAATTTGGTGGAAGATGGTGCTGTCGTAGACAGCAGCATTTTCGGCCAAAATTGTTGAAAGATTTACACCAGATTATTCGCCGTCGAACCAATAAAAATAGAATTATTACATCAGAGTGATCAGGGTTAATGCGATGCTAACAAACAAATAATTCACCTTTCCAGAGTGTCCATCCATCATCTGACCTCGTATGACGTCATAATCAGTCCTTCGCGTGTATGACTACGTCACAATCATTACTTCACAAAGGGTTCCATATATACCGTCACCAAATCTCAAATACTCCGACACGTTGTATAAATTGCATGTCTTTGTAATTCTTTACTATTTAATAAACATGCTGTTGAATATTTTGAAACTAATTTGACTGGGCGCTGTTGCTGCCATAGGCCATAGGCAGCAACAGTACCCAGTCAAATTAGTTTCAAAATATTCAACAGCTTCCCTGTATAGTTTTCAGGAAATTGATAGTTGTGGTATTCGGGGATCGATCAATCCCAACAGATGCAGTTATGAGTCAGGACGTGAGTGATATGGAATCTATATACCACTATCTAAGAGTACAGTACAACATTTGGGATAAGATTATTATCTCTGTAACACACCAATGTCGAATTCGCGGCGCTTACCAACGCTACGGGGATCAATATCCAATTCGATATCAGTACACCCGGCTTGGTTCACAGCGCAGGTACCAATATTATATTCGATATTTGCGCGCTAGTTGGTCAATGACGTTGTTGGACCAATATCAAATTCTATTTTGGCGTAAATATCATATTCGATACGGGTCTCACGGCCGTTGGTTAAAGGTGCAAATTCTATATTGGCGCATTGCATTTCTTTAATTTTGACGCATACTAGAATTTCTTTAATATACCCTCTCACCACGAAGCGGCGTCCTTCAAATAAACTGAGCAGAAGCTACGTAGTTCTAATTCGCATCAGAATAACGCTGATACGAGCGCGTGAGTGCGTGCCTCAAAATGTTTTATTGTCCGTATAGGAAGATCCGTATATAAAAAAACCATCTCGATAATTAGTTAATCTGTGACGCACTACAGATACCCGCTTAAAACCTGAAATCTCAGGACCTCAATTTCCAAGCAGCAATACGAACATTATTGCGCTGAAGCAGTATACATATATATTGTGGTCATCACCAAATCATGTCAGATTATTGTCTAAATATTCAGCACATTTCGCAATTTTGCCTGACCAAAATGGACGTGGCGATGATTTAGGTCGAATAGCGGCCACCATCTCCACATTTAGATACGATCCTACGACATAGGAAGTGATCACTGTCACCGCGCTACAGTTGATTACAGGATACGACGACAGTTCATTGATTAACTGATGACTTTGTATGTTGTAGCGGTTGGGCGGCGAACACTACATCGTTGTGGCATTGGCTGTTGAGTTGACAATTTAACACGGATACGGTATATAATTTGTCTTGATTGATCATCTCGATGATTCGCGCACAAGGATAAGACTGGGTAAGAACTTTTATTTATGGATAAATAACAGATACGGTATAAATAAAGTCTAAATGATACAAAAGCAGTATCGGTATTAGAAACTGATGAGGCGCAAAGCTCAAAATTTAACCGTCTTGTGTCAAGATTATTTCAAGAAAATTTAATTTTATTTCATTTGCAGGCCAAGAGAAAACTATTTTCTGTAAATTTACTACTGGAATTTACAAAGATATCGCTGTCTGTTACCCGGCAAATGTATCTATCTGTTGGCGCCTGCAGGATCACTGGACGAGAAAATCTAAATTTTTGCTGATTCAGTGTGATTGGACGAATGCAGTTTTACCCATGCCTCGCCCATCTCTAGCTAAGCTCCACCCACGCTTTGACCGTGTTGGGATCTATCGATCGCTACACTCTCTGAATCTCAATTTCCAGAAAACTCTACATGTACGTTGTTGAATATTTTGGAACTAATTTGACTGGGTGCTGCCTTTAATAGCAACAGCCCCCAGTCAAATTAGTTTCACAATATTTAACCGCATGTTTATTAAATAGTAAAGACATACATTCGTACAACCTGCCGAACTATTAAGCTCTTAGGACGGACTAAATCGAGTCATTCATGACGTAATTTCTTATGACGTCAGCCTACACGCCGTATAGTCGATTATGACCTCATATGATTGATTGAGAAACTGAATTCCAAATTTGCAGGTCAAGAGACGACTATTTTTGAAAATATACCACTGGAATGACTGGATCGATAAATTTATAACGTACTACCTTGAATAATATACAAAGAAAGCATTTTGCTGGATGGGAGAATTCGTGGAAAACACTTGATATGACGGTGACGGAGACGATAGGAAATTGCCGCTTGCGTGGCAGCGTTCTGAAACACACTTTTAAACCACTTGTCTTTGAATTCTAGTGTTTCTATTCAAATTGTGATCTGTTGAACTGATTAAACCGGAGGGCTGATGCCGTCATTCTGTTGTCTGGAAAATAGGCTGTTTATGGAAATGTTAGAAGCTCGAAAACGTTCTAAACGATTGGGTAAAACTTTCAATATCTTGCAAAAGAACGAGTTGGGGTTAAAATTGTGGAATTTATGTATTTTTCATACCATATTCTTTCAACAAAATGTGTTTTTGTGTTTCAGTAAAACAACAAGTTTATTCGTAAGGACGTCAGTCACCACATCAACTATATTTTAACAAAATGGATTTACCATATATTCTGAATATAACCCGAATTGGACCCGACTACCTCCTGACACACCTTAGCACCGGGATACCATACTTGACGCTGATGGGATTCTTCATGCTTACTGGGACGACGGGTAACATACTCGTTATTGCGGCTATCAGCACAACCAAGGTAGCTAGTTTATATAATGTATATACTGTAGATATTTGTGTTCGTTTTGGGATGGAGCTTTTCAGTTTTAGCCATGTCCCAGCCCATCTCAATGTCCAAGAAACTATACAGGTAAGTTGGTGGATATTTTGAAACTAATTTTACTGGGTGCTGTTGTTGTCTATGGCAGTAACAGCGCCCAATCAAATTAGTTTCAAAATATTCGACAGAATTCGTACAACGTGTCGGACTAAATCAGTCATTCACGCTGTAGTTGATTATGACGTTATCCTACACGCCACGTAGTTGATTATGACGTCATATGGTGGATGGATCAACGGGAAAGGTACATTTTTCATTACCTTAGCGTACAGTTATCTTTGGTCAAATTATTTGTTGTGCATAACATCGTCTTCTTTATCTCCCCATCCCCTCGCTGGCCCCCTCTTTCTCTCTGCCTGTTTCTCCTCCACCCACCTGCCATTCTCTTGTTAACCCCACCCCCTCCCCCTCCCGATCTCTAGCTCGCCTAATGCTTCTCTGACTCTCTGCTTGTCTGCCTGCCTACCAGCCCGCCTTCCTGACTGTATATCCGCCAACCCGCCCCTCTATCCACCCGCCCGGAGGCCCACGCAGCTATCACTAGGTACGTTTTGCTTGCTGTAGGCCTATCGTGACCTACTTAGGATACGACAATATATGGTCGGATGTCGTTGTGTGGGAGGATATATGCCTAAGTTAAGCAAAGTTTACATACGAAATTGAAGAAAATCGTTGTGTGTGCTTGGGACTATTTTCGAAGATATACTACTATAGGATATTCGGAGAATATACACGTTTGCTTCGCAAAACTCTTATTTTGTCTCAAGAGGATCATAAACAAAATGCTCAACTTTGCTTAATTTAGGCATATGTCCTCCCACACAACGACATCCTACCATATATTGCCTACAGTGTCAGGTCGGCCTAACCACGCCGGAGTTTCAGGCAGAGGACACACGCAGCCAACCTCTCTGCCCCACCTACATCAGGGTGGATACATGACGTTTGTATGGTACAAGAAGAAAGGGAATCTAGCCAATCTACACGGTGTCGTCCCGTGAGGTGTGTCAGGCTCTCGTCGATTGTGGTGATTGGGCTTATCCTCGGATCACCCCTCATCCCATTGGAGTTTCAATGCTATCAGACGGTGTCTCATGCATATCTGGAAATAATATTAGTTAAAGCTTACCTCAATATGTATGGGTACACTATGGGAAGATTTAACTCTTTCGGCCTTAAATTTGTTTAAGAAAATTTCAATTTTTCCAAAGAAAATGTCGATTTGCAGACCAAGAGAAGAGTATTTTTGAAATGTTACCACTGGAATAACTGGCTCGGTTATCGCGCCAGTCATTCCAGTTGTAAAATTTCAAAAATAGTCTTCTCTTAGTCTGCGAATCGACATTTCTCAAGACCATTCCAGAAGCCGTTTTGGCTGATATGAGGGTTAACGGGTTAAATGCCACCAGATCATGTCTCCTGCTTTTCGGGATTCAACATCAGTTCACGTTTTATTTGAATACGTGTCAATGTTTGTGGAAAAATGAAACGTTCGTCCTCGTCCCTGTCTAGACATACTTTTAGATTTGGATGGTTTCTGATTAATGTTTCTTGTATTTTTTAAGGTAATATCAATTGACGTATTACTTTAATACATGTAGGGTAATAATAATAATAATAATAATAATAATAATAATAATAATAATAATAATAATAATAATAATAATAATACAGCATTTGTATAGCGCCATTTATCAATTTGACTAATTTTCAAAGGCGCTTCGGTACATATGTGTTTTTAGTCTTTCTTTAAATTTCTCCCTAGAGCTTATCGTTTTAATATCCAGTGGTAGGGTATTCCAAAGTTTTGGCGCGGCGATGCTGAAAGCTCTGTCTCCACATGACTTCAGATTGGATCGTGGAATGTTTAGCAGGTGTTGATCTGTAGAGCGAAGAGCACGGTGCGGATGGTGGGGCATAATGAGATCCTTCATGTATTCTGGAGCTTCATTGTGCATGCATTTCCATGTAAGGAGGATAAGTTTGAAGTCAATTCGTTGACGGACAAGTAGCCAGTGGAGGCGTTTCAATACAGGGGTTATGTGATCACGTTTCTTGATCTTCATCAGGACACGGGCTGCAGAATTTTGAACCTGTTGTAACTTGTTGATTATGGGTATTATGGGTTGAGGGAGTAATGGCGCGTGCGTTCTCTCCAAGAAAAAATAGATTGCCTCAAAAAGGGTCTCCTGCATTTCTGGAAGTAATGTCAGTTAAAGAAAGCTTACTAGAATATGTGTAATTTAATCGAGAAAAAGCCATATTGGCCCTCTCATGGAGCATTTATTAGATGCATTAGTCTTCACTCGCAAACATTGCGCGCTTTGCCACATCCATATATAAGCTAAACAGAGATTGATAATTGTTTAAATAAACGGAACGACTTTGTATGCGGTCCAATTAGACTAACTGCCTATGTATGCTACATTGTACCGGTATGACTACAAAGTACGTTAAGGTGTCCAGAGGTACGGTTCAGATCAGAACTAATTTAAACATGTTTCGAAACCAAAAACCAGGAACTTGTTAGATAGTACAATTTTGAACACGATGTAATAATTGAGAACGGACTCAGATGTGGCAACCTGTACCATTGAAAATCGGCGGATTGTTGGGGCCTCTGGGAAATTAACTGATCGGGAATGCTTTCTTTATTATTAGATCACTGGAGAGTAAAATTGGTTGAAAAGGGCAAGCTTCCCTTTAGGAATACATAGTCCACACGCAAGGATAATGTCGTTATTGTAGTGGCTCAATCAGTTAATGTCATTAGAACAAATGAGAACGACTAAATATACTAGAAAATCAGTGATGATTAATTAAAGTTCATGTGCCCTCATAAATAACTGGACAAAAACATTTGCACTAGATATGAGATACTCGTTGATTTCTGCACAATTTAACACGCATGTACTAGCCTGACTCTATTCTCGTTGTAAACATTCGACGCCATATTATTTGATCATATTGCCTGTACAATAAGATCGATAGGGTTTTCTCCAACAAAAAGGCACCGTCTGTACTCTGTACTGGTCATGTGTTAGCCATCTCTAGAGACATAAGCATGCAGGTGGTATTCACACCAGTAGCTTGGCATTATATTTCAATACTGTTCAGTGCGAGTGTATCTGGGACACGGGAACCTTAAGACCGTTCTGCTGTAACCTGTTGAACCCAAAGGACGAATTCGAAAACTCATATTCATTCATACTGGATATTTTGAAACTAGTTTGACCGGAAGATTTTACTGTCAAGCTACCTTCAAAATATTCAACAGCTTAACTGAATACTTACCTTTAAAATTGGAATTCATGGTTCAAAAGATTATTCCTGTGGTCCCAAAATCACAACCTCAATGCTAACAAGAGCAATCAAAGATTGAAGAACCTCACCTACCGTTTTTGAACATTGTAAAACGTTTTCGGATCTTCTAGAGATCTTTTCCGATTATCCGGATTCTTCTGATTTTTTTTATTATTCTTGAGATCATGCCCAAAGATGTGGAATCATAGTTTATGGCCTTTGAATTAGAACACTACAAACAGAAGCACCATTTGGAATAAATGTGGATTCAGGAATATCACAAAAGAACAAAATTATCCAATTTCAGCTCATATACAATAGACGTAATGTTGAATTAGCGAAAACCATGACAGATGAATATTCACAGTTGCAATCTAAATTAAAGGAACCGATCAAGGCACTAAAAGTAATCGCTTACAATAGAAATCCAAACCTGAAAAAATTCCTAGTAAGATCAAGGTTAAACCTCATAGTTCCTGATAACAATGACAAGGTCTTATCCATCCCTACTGATTCTTAAATAAATTAAATCCCAACCAAAATCAATGGTGGGGCAATTTAAAAAGTCATATCCGTCGGACATCTTTCAATTTTTTATCTATAAAGGTGCGTGCGTGCGTGCGTGGTGGGTGCGTGATGCGTGCGTGGCGCGTGCGTGGTGCGTGCGTGGTGTGTTTGTGGTGTGGTCGTTCGTTCGTCCGTCTGTTCGCTCGTTCGTTCGTTCATGTGCGCGTCCATGTTTGCAGCAGCACCTACATCAGTAGCTATGCGAGCGCATTACATATTGGGCTGAGCTCCCATAAGCTGAGAGTGCTTTATTCATTCCAGTACAGGTGGATGGGACTGATGATTTGTGGCAATAGAGTAATCAGTTCCGGTGGAGAGGACGAATCTTCATGCAACTGAATAACCCAAGCAACAAATCCGGGCACTCACTGCATTGTTAGGTTGTAGGCTTGCCTCGGTAGTTTCCACGTGAATATCTCACTTGTACTCATTACACGATCCCCATCAAAGACTGTGATCTCTGTCGAAAACCCGGGTGGGTCTCTGTATGGATTTATCATTCTCTGCGGAAGCGCAGCTAGAGTTCTCTCCACGACCCGTCGCCATGATGGTTGAACTTCACGTGTTTGTCGCAGCATGGAATGTGGGTCTCTTTGTTGGAATCCAATTCCATGTGTAGTGTGAATACTTCATGCAACGCTTTCCTTTCCTACAGTCAAACCTGTCCCACCAAAACGACAATGTCGCTCACAGAAGATGGAATCAGCGAAAGACAATTCCCGCTGTCTACCATTCGAACTTGGTTACGACGGATGGATTGGTCCAATCTTCCAAGAATAGAGACTGCAGCTTTCTGTCCTGTCATGTTGTGTAGCCGCATTCCTAGTGATGTATGTTTCTGTGTCAGAAACTTTCAATTGGAATAAGCGTAGATCCAATCTTGTAAGAAGGACTCGGTAGGCTTTTGGTATTCATCGCTCGCTGTGTGCTGTGAGGATTGCAATGTATTAGTTTCATGAGAAAGTTTGTCAGGCATTGGAGAGGTGGGGTGGGGCGGGGGTGTTGTGGTGGGGATCTGGAGCTTTATGCTTTTACTGAATCGCTAGTCGGATGCCGAGGTAGATATCCAGCACTGTATATCATTTGTTTTATGGCCGTTTGCAGTATATTTGCCGCCTCTGCAAGAATAAAATCATTGCTTTCTCTCACATACATCTAAATTGGATAGATTTATTGCAATGAGTGGCCGATGATAAAAAACATTGATAAAAAACAATAGACCTTTCCACTCTATCCATCCATCATATGCCGTCATAATTAACATCACGAACGCATAATTGAAGACGGACTATGTGTTGTTGTACGAATTCTATGTCTTTACCATTTAATAAAGATTCTGTTGAAGATTTTGAAACTGATTTGACTGTGTGCTGTCGCTGTCATAGGCAGCAACAGCACCCAGTCAAAATACTTTCAAACTATTTAAAAGCTTTTCTGTATAGTTTTCAGGAAATTTATAGTCAGAGAGTTCAGGGATCAATCGATGCCAACACGAGCGAGGTGTGGGTGGAGCTGAGCAAGAGGTGGGCGGGGGCTTAGCAAAAACTGGAAAGGGGCATTTCCCTGAAAAGTGGTCCTCTAGTTTCTTCTTCACTTTTAACTCATAGCCGTATCTCGTCACAATTAAGTCTATATATTTCCATCAAGAGATTCATAGGTGCAGATTGTTTACAGTCAAGTATATATGATTTTCAGCAAATGCATATAGTTCATTGGAGCTCGTTTGGCACTGGTGTTTATAATCATTTTGTGAGGCAGCGGTGGCTGGTTTTGACCATATCCATGTATAACCTTTGTAACACTTGAGACCCTGTTGCAGTATGCATAAAACATCTTAAGTGTAAAAAATCCCTTAATTTCTAAGAATTTCCGTAACATTTACTGAAGAGTATATCCTTACTTCAAGTGTTATGCATAAAGATTCATAAAATAAGAATTCTCTTATAAAGTTCCTTAATTTTAAGGCATTTATTCCATTTTCATAAGTAAAATTTTGCCCTAAAATCAGTAACCTTCAGTAGTGAAGTGAGTTTGTGAACGTACTTAAAAGTCATCCTTGGCTAAGGATTTTCTTAACGGTTTAAGAAAAAGAATTCACTTTAGCTAAGCAGGAGATTCCCAATGTATTTTTAGACTTGGAAGTTGTAATAATGGTTTTCATTGGTCAATACCTTTTTGCCATACAGTAGCCTAAGGATAAGAAATTTCCTAAAAGTTAGGAAAATCCGTAGCTAAGAAAACTCTTAAGAGTGTTTATGCAACGTGCTTAAAAGTCACGTAACCTAGCTACTTGGAAGCTTGGATTGGTGGTTCTTAGGATTTTCCTAACCGTTTAAGAAAAAGAATAAAGTTAAGGAAGTTTTATGCATACGGCCCCTGACCCTCTATCGCCAACACCATTCTTCAGAGTTGCAGCTTACCTGATTCTATTACACGCTGATTTCGTCGGGACTTGAGAGGTCCATTGATAAACCCTTTGTGATATTTGTTGTAACAGTCCATGTGGACACAATGCATCCTGGCGCCCAGAACATCAGGTAATGCGAAGCGTATGTGCATTGTCAACGCTTAATTCATTTCTGACATCCTTCGCCTGGTGCAAGCCTTGAAATGGTTCATTCGTCAAACTAGTCAATCTGCTACTGATCAGGTGGCTGTAAGGAGCAATACAGCTCCTCTTTTAAGTCACATTGCGTCATTTGCCTGTTTTCATGATGAGAAGAAAGAGTACAGCATTATACAGGTATAAGTATGTAGTTGGTAACGAGTGAATATGGGTGTGGTTTAGTCGTGTACGCCCTGTGATGCACGGATGCGGTCTCTCATGATTGGAGGTACTTATAATACATTATTGGATTATTTTTCGACCGGCAATCTCTAAAGAGCAACCCAAACTTTAAGAAACGTATACGAAAAAATCTGCACATACTTGCTCAACAGACACGGCAGAACACCTTTAAATTACAATAGTCCGGTGGTAGGAGTGGCCGAGGGCCTCCATCGGATGAGGGACAAAATTTCATCTAACTTTTCTAGACCTGGTTTTTGTGTGTAGATTAGCAATCTGCTTAATAGAAACATTATGACAGACCATAGATTTAAGCATCATTTTAAAGCGTATTGTATTGTTCTTTTTGTACCGATTGTTATTTGTTGACCTTTGAACATTGAGTTGATTTATTGTTTTTATAAGGTTTAGCCACCTGAAAACATAAAAGAATAAAAAATCCTGCATTTTCGCTATCAGAATTAGTTACGTATTGCACGGATAGAATTGGTCAAATTCGTTTTTAATTTAACCGTTGTTGACCGTTGACAGAGATATTTCGAAAGCGGGACGGAACTTGGCTGATCACATTTCATATTCCTAATCTACACAAAAACTGGTCTAGAGAAGTTGGATAAAATTGTATCCCTCTTCTGGTGGCGGTTCCCCGCTCATACCACCGACCATGGCTATCAGCGAACATTTACCGGCATAGATTTTTCAATGAGCATGAAACTCTCTTTTCATCCATCTACCTTTGAGTTAACGATCAACCCCTGGCCACCATCATAGGCAACATCTATAAAATTAACTATTTTGAGGTTGTAATATAACCGAGACAGCAACCTACATTTATATGTTATAGTCTGGCATTTGAGAGTTAAGTTAAATGTGGACATTGTAATACTACTATTATGTTTCAAACTAGAAGATTAATGACAGTATGGTAAAAGTAGTAATGCCAGTAGGCGGTTCGTCTTTTCATGTATGTTGCCGTGGAAACCGGTGATTATACAAATCAGTGTCACGGTATCGTCGGGTTTCTGTCAACTAACATGGTGTCAAAGGACATTCTAAAGAGTAAGTCTCTGTAGAATAAATTCACACGGGACTCCCTTGCATACTGAATTAAGAGCATCCACTCATGCAACATTATTGTTCTCATCAAATATGCATGCGTCTTCAGTGCTAGATCTGAAGCGTGATGAACACACGCATAAGCCGAGTGCTTTAACCCATCACTCGCTAAGTCGGTTAAATTGTTATAGAGCTGCCGTTATCTTGAGTAATGCCCATTTGCAGTCCAGACAGATTATCTTTGAGAAGCGCCCATTGTAATTTCTGGCCCGATAAGCGAGCCAACCATTCGAGTGGTAAGCTTTCAAAAATAGTCATCTCTTGGCGGCCTGCAAAACGTCATCGACGACACAGAAATTAGATTTTCTAGACCAATATTTTGCATTAATCGAATTACGAGTGTAGTAATAAATAATGGAAATGCCAGACCGCGATTGAGTATATAAGAGATAGCCGTAGCCGTGCATATATAAACCAAATTTAATATTAGTTTAAGGTGATGATAACTACTACGGAAATACATCTGTCTACTTTTACCACCCCATCCAACCCCACCCCCACGCCCGATGGAGATGATTCTTTTTGAGAATCTAATATCGATTTCCCCTTGGGCCTATACATAATAAATGATGAAACGCTGAAATATAGGAGAGCCTGCGTGTCTAAGAAAGGATGAATTGACATCCTACTGTGGTACCGTCTAGTCGGCTTACTCTTCGGGTTACTGAGATTTTTGGTTCATCCTAGCTCAGCAAGTGGACATGTGTGTGCGTGGATGACAATTCAAACCCAGGACATAAAAATATCTCTCGATTCGTATGCGTCTTTGCTAGATGATAGTCCTGCAGACAAGGCTGGGGAACATTATCAAAGTTCATATTACTGTTGGCAGATAGAGACGGATCAGACCATCGGTTGCCCCTGGGTATGAGCTCAGATGGTGATCACTATCGACTGGGTCACCGGTCGGTCGTCTTGATCATGTCAGTTCATCTGTGTGGTTAAGATGGCTCAATGTACAGTCAGGCCATGGCAAGCGTTTATATTGCGAGTCATGCCTCCTGTGATCGGACATCATGAAAAGTGATGCTTTGGAAATGAGGACGGTATATGCGTGAGAGGGCATAACATGACAAGATCGTGGGCTATGTTCCTCAATCATGTTTTTATGGCCATGGTTCTCGGTCTCATGTTAGACTAATTGTCCTATAGCCCATGTTCCTCAATCATGTTTCTTATGGGCATGGTCCTTAATTTCATATGCATATACGGGAAAGGCACCTAGCCTAGACTGCATCCTGTGTAGACTACTAGGCGGTCCGTACAGCGGTCACAACTGGAAATACTGGGAAGGCCAAAGGGTGCAAGCACGATCAGGCCTTAGATTCCTTGTCCGGATCCAAGCAGTTTTGTACCCTTGACTTAGCTACTGGGTATTGGTAGGTAGCCATGGATGAGGCTGACTGGGAGAAGACCGCATTCGTATGCAGAGACGGTCTTTTCCAATTACGCAAGATGCCCTACGGCTTGTGCAATGCTCCAGGAATGTTCGAATGTCTCCGAGAGCAGGTACTCACTACCCTACAATTGGAAATATGTCTCTGTTGCATTGACGACGTAATCGTCTTTGGCTCTTCGTTCGAGCAGACCCTGTCCAATTTAGACACGGTTCTGATGTGGGTTCATGCCGCAAACCTCAGCCTCAAACCCATGAAGTGTCATCTTTTCAGACAGAGCATCAAGTTCCTGGGACACGTCATATCTGCCGATGTAGTAGCTACTCAGCCTTCAAAAACCAAAACAGTATCGGAGTAGCAAAACCCCACTTCGTCGATACTTCCGTTCCTTTAGTGAGATTGCATCCCTATTATTCCAAATCACCAAAAAGGATCAACCATTCGAGTAGACGAGTCAGTGTGACGGTTCGTTCAGGGCACTGAAGGAACATTTGACGACCACACCAATTCTTGCTCATCCTAGTTGCAGTTCTATCTCAGGTCACAGAAGATGGAACAGAGCAGGTACTAGGTCATGGTTCGCATACTATGAATAAAACAGAGAAATATTATGTGACCACTAAGAGGGAATTGTTAGCTATGGTGTATTTTGTCAAATATTACAAGCACTTTTTGTATGGGCGCCCATTTACACTCAGTACTGATCATGCCTCACTATGCTATGGCATGACCGGCGAGTGCGTGGAGACCCGTATAAGGTGGGGAAAATGGGCTGGGTTCACGATTCGTGATGTTCTACAACCATGCTAAGAAAACTGAGTTACAAGCGGATGGGATGGTAGAGAGGTTCAACCGAACCCTGGCTGAGATGTTAACTAAGGAAACACACCTTGATTGTCGTGATTGGGATTTATGACTCCCATACATGCTCATGGCATACCACACTTCAATACATTCCAGCACGGGTTACACCCCTGCTTGGTTAATGTTGGGCCGTGAATTAGCCTTACTCTTGGGTCTGGCCATGCCCAGAATTCCATGAGAGAAAGATTCACCATCTCTCTACGTAGAACTCATGTGGCAATGGATAGAACAGGCCCATGAGCTAGTAAGAGAACCATTATCCACTGCACACCAGCGTCAGACAGCATGACATGACCGGCGAGTGCGTGGAAACCCATATGAGGTGGAAAAAATGGGTTGGGTTCACGATTCGTGATGCTCTGCAAATATGCTAAGAAAACTGAATTACCAGCAGAAAGGCCCCTATGCGGTAGTAGGTAAGAGGGCGGACGTGACCTACCGGATCCGCACCTCAGATGACTTCAGTCATCCACTTCGATTGACTTAAACCTTGTGTTAGTGATGACCCAGTGCCAGAGCTTGGACTGGCATTTCACGTAACACCGGTACCCAGACAGATGTCTCTATGGAAACACGTATTCCCAACGTTAGACCAGAGCACCGTGGTGCCAGATTGACCCCTCTCCTACCAAGCCAGGAGTCCACCGAACATATGACTAATGCTGAGGACGATGACGAGCTACGTACTCGCCCTCTCCCTCCTCAGAGCGGGTCAACACGATCTGGGAAGTCGTATCTGAGGCCTTTCTCGTTTGTGCTGTCCAAGGGGAGGGACGGAAAAGTTGTTCTGCCGATCTCTTCCCATTCCCACCCACATCATGCTATTACCCCAATTATAGAGTTACCACAGGCAGAAGCCGAGGCTGCCACGCGCCATGCTTCTTGCGGTGTGGAACATATGATAAATAGCATGGAAGTAAAGAGGTTTGATGATGCCTTGGCCTATTCTCACCAACAGAAAAACCGTACAACTTGGTGCACTCCCCTTCCAAGCCATAAAAACTCCGGACCACCCCCACTCCAAGTTGCACCACATCCATTAGCAATACCACACACACTCCAACTGGCATCTCTGATCTCCGCACCAAGTTCGGACATCACACGTCCTGTCCATTTCACACTCCACTCATCGTCTGTTGACTGTCAATCTTCAGATATGTGAGAGTCAGCTGTTTCAGAGGAGGTGGCATCCCACACCACGGTGACCCCCACGACTGGTGGTGGGCAGGGAAGCAGCCTGCTCAACAGACTCTCAGCTCGAATATTCCTGGTACTTAAAAACTATGACAGAGTACCAACCGTCATGTAACGGTAGATGTCCATCCCCATCCAAAGGGCATCCCCAACCAAACCCGCCCTACCAAGCCCCCTCCTCACCCCACCTACCCCCACCCCCGTGAGCAATCAGAACTTCAAGACATAGGAATCCAGGAGCATACAGAACACAATTGCCTCAAGGCTGGATACGCCAATTCTTCGTCGCATGAATACCACATACATACCCGATTATAGAGAGTATAAC
Organism: Chaetoderma sp. LZ-2023a; assembly: GCA_034401795.1. NCBI lineage: Eukaryota > Metazoa > Mollusca > Caudofoveata > Chaetodermatida > Chaetodermatidae > Chaetoderma > Chaetoderma sp. LZ-2023a. The sequence goes on along the minus strand of CM067360.1, from coordinate 104,608,073 downwards.
GGAGACATTTAACACCACCAACAGTATTCCCTACTGCACGAATGCGGTGAGCTAATAACACACCGCAACCCGGCCTTTTCGCAAAAGCAACAGAATCGGCAATCCCCATCTTCGAAAACTGGATTTTCCCACTGCACACTACACCAGTGTCATACAGCAGCCCCGACTTCCCTACAACAGAACACTACCATCATCAGCACAAGTCAACATTACAGTAAGGAGGAAAAGCATCGCAGAAATCTACGGTACACGCTACAAGGATTCTCCCAGCCCCCTTTGAAACGTCATACGTAAACAGCTAAACAAAGACACCTCAATCACACGTAATAACAGCCAACATTATTAAGAGAGCAAGATCACCGCAGTCTGACGTCGGTAACGAGTAGGATTTGGCTACCGAAAGTGAAATTCGATAATGGATTGATTCAAGTATGACAACACCCATCATGATCATCCGCACTCTAAAGTAACTCTGTCCCATTCTAAAAAAGGACTCGACCATTACAGAGTGAAATACATCATGACGATAAAGTTGGCAGTACAAGCACTGCAGTGCCCCTCCTTCAACTGCAATACAAACTTTGACACTTCACGACAGCGCAAAATTCATCCGCAGATAAGCAGCCACGTGCATCAATTAAATTCACCAACATAACAGAGACACAGACACTCAGGATGACTGTTTCACAATCTCAATACGACGGTATTGTAAATTGCAAACTGTGGCATGCACTTTTTGAGCTGTACCGTAATGATTAAGTTTGGTCTAGGTGAGGCAAGACTAGTCCTACCCATAGAGGAGGATGCTTGGCAGTCCTCTGTTTAAACCAAACTATAAATTACCATCAGCTATACTGTCCTAATTCTGATTAAGAACACGACTGTTCTACCGCGTATACAAATCATTAGCACGCGGGCTGATGAAGCAGCATCAAAACCTAGACAGTATAACACCATAGAAAATTTCAAATATTCTCTTACCTACACATTCCAGCCGACCATCAACATGAGCTGGAATATATACACCATACACAGGAGGAGGCGCGTGTTCAAGATCATGCTCATAAAGGGACGCTGTTCTAAGGAACAGATAAATGAAAACATATGTTTCTATTTTTCGCATCAAATACGTACAGTCAACAGCATCAATCGCCACACATATACAAATTGCCTAAGTTTCCGATCAACCACGTGCTTTCAAAACAAGAATCACATGATCATCACTTCTATTTTCCGGTTAATTGGATCTATTGGAGGCTATAAACAAAAGAACCGCCCTCCCACGACGCTACCACAACGTGATGGAGGAGGAGAGAGGTGGTGAGTCGGGATCATGGCCGCTGACATCATCATGCTTTCCCAACACATCGATATTCGTATTGCAAATCAAATTCTGCTGTTCTTATTATTATTAATTTCATGTTATAATTGGCCAGGAAAGTATTATGAAGAGTTAAGAAAGTTAGGAAAATTTAGTTAGGATCGTGCAGTTCCACATATAACAGTCATGCGGGAGTAGAATGTCACTTGAGGAAGATCTCACGTTGTCCGACAGCTCGGAAGAATCGGTACCTGTGAACACTGGCAAGAAATATCCGTGTACCTCAACTTCTTACGACGGACAGTTGTGCAGGCGTTCATTTTCCAGAAATTCGAACTTGAAACTTCATGTCAATCGCGACCATGTACTTCAGAGGGCATACTGTGCGGACTGCAAATACTTATATTCCGCCATGCGGTACAGTGTTACACACGCGTTATCATATAAACATCGTGTGTTGGTTATAACTTTAAAACCTGGTGAATAGAGCAAGGATATAGGCATCCTCGCACCACGCTTCGAAAGTAGACTTCCAATTGTATTAATTCCGACTGGGAAGATGGCCAAAACTAAACACACGAAGAGACGACAACCTGACTTTCTGCAAATAGCTTCAACATCCACATCCGCAACACAATCAGCCAGTACCAGCACTCCAGCAAACATCACCACAACACCGGCAGCACCCATACGATCAACACTGGCAGCACCTGCAGTATTGGCATCAACACCAACTGCAACATCCACACTGGCAGCACCTACAATAACCACACCGGCAGCACTCATCACCACAACAACATCCGCATCCGTGATCGGACAGCCAATTTCGGTAGCGATAACCACCCCTGTGACAATTCATGATCCAGTGTTACAGGACATTTCGGACAGTTCTATATCTCCTTTCAGTTTAGTTATCGACGACGAGATACGTCTCACGGAAACCACCATCACCACTTCCGCATCGCATGCCAGCACTCCGACATCCATGCACAGCACTATCGTGTCAGTAGACCCTGCCATCCAAAAAAGCTACCACGTCGGACAGACCATACTCGGCGAAACGTCGCTTAGGTTACCAACCCGACATCTGAACAGTATCTAGAACATCCGCAATTAGACTTATTCAGGCTGTAGGAATTAGAAAACTGTCCGTACCCACTGGAGCAACACCTTCATGAAGCATTTCTGCGACATCCAGCAGACCACACGAAAGCACCACTACCACCACAGCCACCACCACAGTGACGACAGCAACCTCGGAATCAGTCACCATCATGACTCCACACATTATCGTCACCACAGCAACAAGTGCATTAGCCAACTTATTCGCAATTTCATCAAACCTGAGCACAGAGAACAATAACATGGACAATATAATATCAGCACCAGTAGTTATTGTCGTGGATGCAGCAGAATAAATGATTAGGTGTGCGGAAAAGTGAACTATTATATTTTTATTTTGGAAATCTTTTTCTTCTTATTATATATGTTTTTAAAAATTGAAATCCCCGTCCCTCTGCTGACTACGGTCATCCTACACAGCTAAGCAAATTGCTGCATAGCTGTGTCTCAGCAAAATAGTCGCTGCAGATTCCTGTGTTTTAAATACACAGTGTGAATATGTCTTATTTCGCATCATGCCATCCCAGCTATTGCTGGGGCTGCCTGATAAACCAGTTATTATTATTATTATTATTATTATTATTATTATTATTATTATTATTATTATATATACTATTTTTCTTAATATTTTTCTTCTCTTGTTCGCATGATGAGACAGATTTGGGATAGCGAGAGCCATCCGTGTGGACCCACCAAAAACGGGCCGCACTGTACACATACCCTCATATAATTGGTATGCATACATAATTGATATTACTTAAACTGTAATATGTCATTGTCATAATTTTATACTTTATATAAAATATGTATTTTTATATATCTTAATTCAGGTACGTTTGAGCTTGGAAATTTAATTATCTGTCACCAAGAGAACGCCCATGTGAGCTATTGTTTTAGCTAAATCAGGGTAATAAAGCAAATAAAAAGCATGCACCGCAATATGAAAACAAAAAAGAAAAGGCCTGGAAAAATAAATACCTGGCCAAAAAATCAAAACCAAAGTATGCCTCCCTCCCAAACTCTTCCGCACCTCTATGTGCTTTTCTCTGATAAACTACGTGCCTCTTGCGGCACTACTCCTCTCGGCTATGCACCTACTCGAGAAGTCTAAAATTCTCACCTAGCGTGCTCAGGTGCTTTCGATCTGCGATGCGGTATTGTTTGCCATGGGTGTCAAACTAGGAGGAGGAGGAGGAGGTGTAGTGCGGATCGGCCGGATGGGTACGGGCTGTCCCAGCTCAGCTGGGTACAGGACGACCGTTCAGGGTACGTTCCAAGTACGCCCCCTAAGTAGGATAGTACACGTGTATAAAGCCATATGAGAGAGGTTTATGTGAAATATCTAAGTCTGTGAGATCATGTAGCGCGCATGCGCATATCAGAGCTTCCCTGACAACATGTGTCAGCATTGCGGGAGAATGCATACTAAAGTGTACCGGGTTGGGGCACGTAATTTCTTTAAATTCCGCTATTCTTGTCATTCTTGGTATCGTTCTTGAGACGAGGATTCTAAAACTATTTACCTTTATAAAATCGGACCAGAAATGGCCGAGTTATCCTAATTTAGCTGTTGAAACTATTTTCAAAATATTACGAGGGCGTCGTAGACACGTGTATGTACTAAGTGAATGGGGAGGATGTCTATCACGTGATAGGGCCGTCACGCTTCCTATCTTCACGCTGATTGGCTACAGTTCGCCCGCTGATTGGTTGGGCATCCTCCCTATGACATCACGAGTAGTATAAAAGGAGTTCAAAACAAAGAATCGAGACCACACTTCGTCGAGAAAGAACAAGTGGCAGGTTGTGTGGCCAGATCAGTGCAAGACGTGGGCAGCTGCTTACTGACTGTGGTTCCCGTATGAACGCAGCGTTGCCTTTCGGATTTCAGTTCTTAGTCTCTGGCACACAATTGAACATCCGCATCTAGTTTTTGAATAGAAGAGTCCCTCACTTCCAACACTTTAGAGGAGCCTTACTGCAGATGGGCCTCGCGGCCCCCGACGTAACTTCTACAGTATGTAGAATGAGTGATGAATCTTGGTGGACAACTCGTCAGATCTGCCAAACCACGCTGAAAAGGGGCGATCAAGCATGTCATGTGTTAATTAACTTTTAGGCGGCAGTCTGGTGGGTCTCTGCCTGATATGCCGCAAGAGCTATGTGGTGTACCATGTATGGTGTACCCAGGAATGTACATGCGTTGTATAGTTACAACGTTCTACTGTAGTCCTCTATGTTATGGGCAACCTTCAAACATCGGATACAGTACGGAACTTTCCAACATTCTGCTTAAATTATTTGTATAAGCTATTCTGACTATCTAGTGGACATCCGCAACTATAATCGTTCTTTTTCACCATCCTTGAGAGTGAGCCGCATCAACAGTTCACCTGCAGAGATTTCCCAGCAACTTCAGTATCGTGCCATCTCGCGTTCCTCATCCACGGTGACGTATGAACTTTTTCCGTACCGATGACTAAAAGGTACTCATTTGGCTATATTTTTGTATTATTATATTTATTCATTTCTTTAAAGGTACTGATGACTAAAAGGTACCGACCGGTCGTCTGAGAACACATTTTATAATTTATATCTTTAATGTAAATATTATCCTTATTTTTTGTGCTTCTTACTAACAAGCACCGCAAGGTCCTATGACCTGATTTATTGTAAATCCCATGATAATTAGTTTATATATATATATATATATATATATATATATATATATATATATATATATATATATATATATATATATATATATATATATATATAGCAGCAGCCATCCTGGTTACTTGTTTTGTTTACTTGATTTAAAATACTAGGACTGCAGTACGCTAGGCTATGCTATACAGCAACAATAAATCTGCATTACTTTTCCCCCAGCATCAATTTTACACTGAGGTCACTGCTCATGTTCTCATTGCGCGAACCTGACATGTGGTCGACTAAACCTGGCTATTCTAGCTCGATAGGATAGGTTTAAAAGTAGTTAGGAACAACCACTCCTTAGGAGTCATCTGTGTAAGCCTCTTTTCTGGATGTAGCGGATATGTAACGCTGCACACCAGCTAGATTGTGTAAAATTGGCCAGTTACCTTAGGGCCTCTTATTATATTGAGTGATTGTCTCTTTCTACGCTCCTCCAGCTGCAAGGCTTATTAATTGTCTGGAACTCCCATCGACACATTGGCATGATCCGTCTTGGGAAACTATTGGGGTTTCCAAGTGGTGAAGACCAAAGTGTCGATTTCGCATATATCTCCTCTATATCTTCAGATACCAGTTAGCATAGATAACCCCGCCAAAGTAGGAAGCACTGCGAAAACATTATATTTAATTTAACCAGCCAGCAGTGCATCTCTGGGCATCCTGGAACTTAACCCTAATGGCAGGTAAACTGTTAGTTCCGTAACACACGGGTGATGGACGAGACACAGATCTCCATCCAACTTGGTATGGTGACTTGGTGCGGTCTTATGGCCCACCACGCCCTCACGGGAAGTTCATTAGGGATGGATCTCTGCCTCTTACTCCCCGCCATAAAAATACTATTGCGCTTTCTAAATTGCATATGTGAACAGGCAAACGTTAGTCCCCGGAGCTGGATCTCATATGGTCCAACCCCGACACACCAGGTGACGGATAGAACGCAGATCTCCATCTGTCTCTGTACAGTGACCGGGTGCTATCTTAGAACCCACCACGCCCTCACAGGAAGGTCACTAGAGATGGATATCTGCCTCTCACTTCCCGCCATAATGTTGTATGTGGTTGCGGTTTGATATGTAACCAGAGCGTTATGTGATTCTGAAGCTGTCACTCCGTAACATGTCCGCTTGCTGCCTTTCTGAGGGCGATGCTCCGGAGGGTGACTTTAGGGAAACCGAGCATCTTCGCCAGTCAGGCTCATGCACCAGAGATAGGTAGAAATTCCTGCCACTTGCGGCCAAATCTTGAATATAAACCTGACAACTAACTGGTAGTTTAGGACTTAGCAGAAGGACCGCAAAAATAAAAGCGGCAAATACCAATACAGTATCTTGGATTTACATAATATGACGGTGTTGAATTCTACGGAAATCATGCACACATCTTCACGTAACACATTAATTATAATTTCACTAGGGTGACTCACACTACGCTTAGCATAGGTTTGAACAAGAGAGTGTTCCTTTTTGCCAGCTCTCTTCCTCCGCTTCGGTGTTGAAGGCATTTTCCTATGACGGAGGCACTTTCCTCTCACTTTCCTCTCACAACAATACTATTTTTGTCAGGGGTAAAATGGTTTATATTAAACTATATAAGTGACCCCGTTAGGACGCTCCCTTGCAGGGATACCTCACGGATATGTAAGGATCGGTGAGGTACCTTTGACGAATCCCCGTTAACAGGACACAACTTAGTTCTATGAACTGTATATTTTCTCTCTCACGCTAACAAACGAGTACCATTGGTTTTACAGTTTATTTTGAATTATCATGTCTAGACTCCTAAATTGAGCTATGGCCATCCTACAGGTGACACACATAGATGGGACAAGACGGTGAGGTTCAACCTCGGCGGCAATGGTCGCACGGCCCCACTGGAATGTTATCGTTCCACTAGCTATAGAAGTCGGTCTTTGTACTTTTCGGAGAGTCGCGATACGGGATCCGTAACCCCGAGATCCGCAGCTAACCAGCCCTCCTGCGCATCCTGTACATGTGGTGCAAGGAAGCAGAGCAGCAGGACGGACCAGCGCATACCCCTGCGAGCTACAGTAGCACACACTCGTTCACGCTCATACACGTGTACACACACCATGCGCGCACACACACGCACGCACGCACGCACGCACATACATATATACACACAACACACACACACACACACACACACACACACACACACCGACCCACCCACCCACCCACCCTCCCACCCACACGCACGCACGCACGCACGCACGCACGCACGCACGCACGCACGCACGCACGCACGCACGCACGCACGCACGCACCCACACACACACACACACACGCACGGACACACGACGCACACATGTGCACATGCAAGCATCATGAACGATGACTAGATCAACCGGTTGTTTTCTTACTATTAATAACCATTCTGTCGACTATTTTGAAACTAATTTTAACTGGGGTGTCGTTGCCAGGTCCTGAGTGTACACAGGACAGCATGACGGCTGAATAGGCTGTGTGGCTTTATTTTACTTTAAATACGCATTCTGACAAATGTTTTTGAAACTAATTCGACTCTGCGTTGTTTTTACTGTCATATGTATCAACGAGCCCATTCGTTTCAAAATATTCTGCAACTTTCCTGCATAGTTGCCATGGAAATGGGATAATAGTAATTCAGTGTTTTCAAAATATATAAAATCGATTCCAACGCCTGGTCCAAGAGCGACCAGATCCCGGACCCCATAGAGGAATCCGCTCCGTCGCACGAGCATAGGCCATGGTGTTGTTGTTGTTGTTGTTGTTGTAGTGGTTGTTATTGTTGTTGTTGTTGTTGTTGTTGTTGTTGTTGTTGTTGTTGTTGCTGCAGTTGGTGCAGTTGTTATTGGTATCACGTGTCACTCAGATGAGCTTAATTTGGACTTTGAGCAATTACGCCGCCTATCTCGGATCCTAGCACATGTTTGTATACTCCTATCCCCCAAGAAGAATGGCATGGAATATTTCAAAACAAATTGGACTGTGTGGCGCTGGCGCGACCCTACTAGTTCTGGAAAACTGCCATATACGCCTGAGGAATAGACCTGCAGTGTGACATCAATTGGATGGTTTTACTATATTAATAAAATATACTGCAGAATATTTTGATACTAATTGGGCTGGGCCTTGTTGCTCTCATATAGGACACGGGGTCCTGCGCGTATATGAACGAGGAATAGACCAACAGCGCTCCCTATGATGAAATGTTTAAAATAAATGGCGATTGTAATTTACGTGTTGCAGAAGCAGAGCGGCTAGTATAAAATGAGATAACTTTTCCTTTAATTTGCTACATAGTCGAATTATCTTTTACCCTTTAATACTAAAATTTGTTTATGATATGAGTGTCCATTTGCAGTCCGGGAGAGGAAAACTTTTCGGAATTTGCTTATGCAATGACTGTCTCGCTTAGATATAAATGGCTGTTCTGATAGCCTACAAGACGTCACGTGACATAAGTTGGCCTAACATGTCCGAACACTGTATAACTCTGTAGAATTCCCCCCACGTAGTACCCACCACCCAAACCCTCTGCACCTAATAGCTTTATCCAGTAATAATCGGAGATATAAGCAGCGACTGGTCTGGTTGGCTGGGATGGGGGTCACATGACCTCGTTTGGCCTAACATTTCAGAGCACGTTATAACTCTGTAGAATTCCTGTACCCCGTCCTCCTAACCCTCTGCGCCGTGTAACTTTATCCAGTAACAAACGGTGGATGCGCTGATTTGCCATGAGAGGCTTCACGCCTCGTTACAACTGTCAATCATCAGCCGTTACGCCTGTCAATAATCGGTACACGTCAATAGATCTAAATCCCAAACAGTGGTGGGGATGGGGTGGGGGGGGAGGGGGCGCGATAGGCCGCTGTTCGGATTGGCTGAGTGTTTGATGACGTTATCTCTTTTGCACATTAAGCCACGCCCATATGCCCATATATGGTCATGGGGTGTGCCCTTTAAAAAGATATAGCAAATTAGTGTGCCTGTATGCACAAATATGCCTATTCACTATTGTACTAGGGTGAGGGTGCGTGCGCGCAAACATGCGCTTCCATATGGGCTGAATTGGGATATGTTGTCGCAGTACTCCGACCGGAAGTATTACGTGGGTGCTTTGCCTATCTATGCACGCGCACACCTTTGTTCTCTCTAGAAGTAGGAGTAATCGAGTAGAATTTGTACCACGTGGTACAAATTCGTATCGCGTGGTTCCGTTGTCAGATTATACTCTCGGTCGTTCGGATATGTTGTCGATGTACACCTCACCACCAGTCGCTTACCCCCCACCCCCCGGACAACACATCCGAACGTAGCTTAGTATGTAAGTGGTTACTATGGCTACATACGTACACGTGTACTAGGATCAGACAGGGCATGCGCTCACCTTTTACTTCTAGTCTACCGGCCAAATCTGAAGACCCCTAATTAAGGAGTTAGCACAAGTCGTCTGGTAGAAAAATGCCAATCTTCTTCTTCTTTTCGTTCGCTGATCATACCGCCAGTATGACTATCGACATGATCATAAGCGTTAAGTGCGTGGATCCATGGTTTATTAGAGTGCGCCGTGCGGCCTGGAACCTCCGTCTTCAGCACTCGATGTTTCTGTCAGGGTTACCTCACCCTTACCTCCTTTAGTCGCCTCTTACGACACGCAGAGGATACGGAAGGTGTATTCCATGCCCCACCTACAGGGCCGAAAAAATGCCAATGGTACCAGCTATTAGGGTTGTCTATGTGGACTATCACCAGGGTGGATGTAGGGTCTGAAAGTCGTGCAAAAAATTGTCTACAGTCCTGTTTCCATAGTAATCAAGAGAAATTATCACAAATATATAAGTTTGTTCTAACGCAAATAACTTTCTTCACACGACAGCTAGAAACATGCTTCTGGTGTTGAATGAAGGGTATAATTCCTCTCTAATTGGCCCTGCCAGTTACTCATTTGTGGGATCACTTATTCTACAATTATCATGTCACAGATATGGAAGATATACTTTTTCTAAGAATTCGAATGTTTTCCATTTCCCCTGTAATGGCACAGAAAAGTAGTATACTCCATTGGCTTGAGAAGGACCATGCCACTGTTGAACTTCCAGCATCTAGTGAGCTAACATTGGGTGTCATTGATCTCATGATGTTGCTAAGAATGGTTTGTATTAACACAGCCAAGTGTACTAACTTTGGTGAGCTATCAGATCTGCACTTGGACGCAGTCTTGAGTTTAAAATGTCAGTATATTGCTGTGGTTGGTGACAATTATACGAATGAGGAATCAAGAAAATCAGATGAACGCGTCCGCCGTGATAATATGCAGATGCAGGAGCTAAAGAATCCAACTGTTCTAACACCACTTCCAAAGCAGCGGCTGAAGATGTTGTCAAATGCAAAGAACAAGGCAAACCTTGCCAACTACCTTTCTCATGATTCGATCATTAAGCTGAAACGTAAATTAAAAGCTGGTTGTGAGGTGTACCTTGCTGGTGGATTCCATGACATTAATCGAGTAGTGAAGGTCGTGTTTGGGGTGGGAGGGGGGGGGGCACAATGAAGTACCAGAGTTTGGGTCAGATCATGAGGAAGCCGATTCCTGAATGTTTCTACATATTTCACACGCAAGATATAAATTAGGCATCAACCGGCTACTTCTTTGGTGTCTTGACTCAGATGTTGCAGCCATGTGTCCACGATACCGCTGGGTACTTGACTTAAAAGAGCTGTATCTACAGTCAGGTGTACGACAGAAGAAGAGATTCATTCCAATGCATACCATAGCGACCCAACTTGGAAAAAGTATGCGCTATATGCTACCAGCGATCCACGCAGCCAGTGGATGCGATTCAACCTCGGCGTTCAGTGGCATAGGCAAACGAAAATGGCTGAATCTTATTGAAAAGCACCAAGAATTACACAGAGGACTACAACATTTCGGAGACAGTCCTTCTGACATCAACCGGGAAACCCAAGATGTCATAGTAACATTAGTGTTTCTACTGTATTGCGGAAAGAAACATGTATCACTTGATGTATTTCGTTATGAATTATTTGCAAAAAACAATGCAAAAATTGAGAAATTACCACCAACAATGGATAGCTTCCGTTTGGATCTCAAACGAGCAAATTATCAGTCATTTATATCGAATCATGCAACAGTTCTGTACCTCAATGTATCACCTGTTGATAATGGCTCGGTGTTCGATGAAGATGGGCACCTTGTGCCATGTATGATGATGCTCCCTCCAGCACCTGAGGCAATACTCGCATTACACAATGTATGTGCCAAGCGGATTGTTCAACGAGGAGATGCAGGTGTCGCAAAGATGATATTGTGTGCTCTGATGTATGTAAATATTGTGCGGACAGCTGCAGGAACCGTGAATCGATATATAGATGACTCGTCCTCTGAATCAGATACAGATTAATGTTATGGAACGTGAACTGACCTAAACTACTGGCCTACACATCGTCCTTGCATTCATATACTGATTCATTCTACGAAGAAATCGCATTTACCAAGGTTGGAGCGGCATCAAAATTTATGCTTATATTTATGCTGACTTTTATGGTGTGACTTCCAAAATGATGTATTAAATGTTTTCCAAACCACACATCCCATTCAATGTACCAATTTGATAAGCCAGGCATATGTTTTAATAAATGGGACAATATTGAGCTATCAGAATACGAACCAGAACACAAATTTTTACAAAATTATTATATTAAACGTGAGAATATGAGAAGAATGACAATTGTTTATGTTTGTGACGTCATAATTATATGCAAATTATTGACAAAACAAGAATAAATGTTACCGCTAGCTAGATGACTATCATACCTTTAATTTACCACCAGAATTGTCTTTCTAACCACAAACATAAGAAAGTTATGATAGTTAAATCGAAGTATATTTCTTTGCGGTAATTGATTATGGTTACCATGGAAACGGTTCTGCAAAAACTAATTGCACCATTTTCAGACCCTACATCCACCCTGGTGATGACCACTATAGATCCCCCTAACAGCTGGTACTATTGGCATTTTTCTACTAGACCACTTGTGCCATGGCGCCGAATTCAGATTTGGCTGGTAGACTATTCCTTTCCTGTCACGTTTCCACCTGGCCATTCGTACTCCTAACATTGTCCGCCGCTAGCAGCACTTCCTACAAAAATGCTATTACAGGTGATTAAATATCATTTATCATAATTTAGCAGAAATAACATCTCCATCGATTGTTAGTGTGGGCCTTCAAAAGCCACGGCCTTTATAATTTCCTCTTTTAGTACAATAATTAGCAGGCTTATTTACGCTTCTGATCACCGTTTACAGGAGGTCACTGTAGAAATGTGAAACGTAATTACCGCCTCCTTAATTGGCCGTAGCCATTAGGTTTTATAAACTGTCTACGGACATATCCTGTATTGATGAGCTTAACTACGCGGAAGCTATTTTTGAATCGATGTACAAGATCACTGGCGAGTTCATTAATACTGTAGATTCCCTAGTGCAGCGTAAAATCATCATATAGTGTCACGTTAGGACAACACAACATTATAAGATGTGATGACAATGGATGGCGAGGAAGGGATTTTAGGTACCGTATTTTAGGATAATACACTACTGTGTATTTAACACTTTTGCCCTCAAATTTGTTCAAGGAAAGTTAAACTTTCTCATAGTAAATATCTATTTGGAAGGGCAAGAGAAGACTATTTTTGAAAATGTACATCGTGAATGATGCTTGCGATATGAAATGGCTTTGTGTGTGTTTTTGTGAATACGTGCGTGCGTAAGTGCGAGAGCGTGCGCGAGTACGTTAGTGTTCTCTTGCCCTGAAAAAGGACGTTCCTCAAGATCACTTCAGAGGTCGAGCACTCGCCTTCCAAACCTCACTCAGGTCGAAAATTGAAAAAGGTAAAAATTATATTCCAGATAAGGACTGAGCTAGCTATATATATATATATATATATATATATACATATGTGCGTGCGTGCGTGCGTGCGTGCGTGCGTGCGTGCGTGCGTGCGTGTTTGTGTGTGTGTGTGTGTGTGTGTGTGTGTGTGTGTGTGTGTGTGTGTGTGTGTGTGTGTGTGTGTGTGTGTGTGTGTGTGTGTGTGTGTGTGTGTGTGTGTGTGTGTGTGTGTGTGTGTGTGTGTGTGTGTGTGTGTGTGTGTGTGTGTGTGTGTGTGTGTTTTATTATTGTCAAGCATTAGTTCTATGAAGCTTTCATTGACGATGTACTGATATATATATATATATATCCTAGTGCCAGTGCATCGTCAATGAATGCTTCATAGAACTAATGCTTGACAATAATAAAGCACACGCACACACACACGCGCGCGCGCACACGCACACGCACACAGGCACGCATACACACGCACGCACGCACGCACGCACGCACGCACGCACGCACGCACGCACGCACGCACGCACGCACGCACGCACGCACGCACGCACGCACGCACGCATGCACACACGCACGCATGCAGGCACACATTCCCAGATCAGTGGTAACTTTTGGGAGAATAGTGCTGTGTTCTGCCCTGGTTATATGGGATGTTGTTGTTGTTGTTGTTGGTGGTGGTGGAGGTGGTCGTGGTGGTGTTGTTGGTCCTGTTGTTGTTCCCGTTGTTCTTGTCGTTGTTGCTGCTGCTGTTGTTGGTGTTGTTGATTTCAGAATTAAACATCATATATGTTTTCAGATTTATGATGCATAGGTTGAGCAATGACCCACATTATTTCCTTCAAATCTGTTGAATTAGATATACGTCAATTTCCAGCCACTGGCAATAGGAAATAATTGATAATATAATTAATAAAGTAGAGGTTCTTGGGAGACAAAAGAACATGAATTACGTTACAGGATGTAGCTACTAGGCTATTATAATGCCTCACAAGCTTTAGCACCCGATTTACCACGATATATAACTATCTATATATTTTGAAAGAAAGCTGTTGCTGGTGATGACTCTAATGGTTTCTAAACAGCCCATCGGGTTGCAATGGACGTTTCCAGTCTATCCACCCATCACGCCATATGACGGCATAAACAAATACGTGACCTGTAGGATGGCGTCATAATAAATGACGTCATGAATGACATGGATTAGTCCCGAACGCATACTATATAATAAACATAATTATTGTTGAATATTTTGAGACTAATTTGACTCGGGGCGTATGGTAGCAACAGTACCCAGTCAAATTAGTTTCAAAATATTTAACAGCTTACCTGTATAGTTTCTGGAAATTGATCGTCAGAAAGTTCAGTGATCGATCGCTCCCAACACGAGGGAGGTGTGGTAAAGTTTAGCTAGAGATTGGCGGGGCATAGCTAACACTGGAAATGTATATTATCCAGCCGGCATGTTGTTTGCCCTCTCCGCGGGCAGTATTATTTTTTCTCTTGCTCTCGTTGACATCTGCTAATTTCACTGAAATGGCAGAACTCTGGGTATAATTCTTTCCAAATTATCATTTCAAAAGAATAATTATTTAATGTCTGTCTGAATTTTGCCCTGATCTCGCATAACATACACCACCACTGGACGCTTTAAAACTCGTTCAGGTTCACGGGACCAGTTACGAAAGATTATCTACAGAGTAAGGCGAGTGGTGTCCATTTCTAGATATGCGTCGTCCGTTTCTAGCTATCTTCCGCCCACATTTTACATGAATTGGAACCGATTTGAAACTTTGAAACCTGAATTTACAGATTGTCAATTTTAAAGTAACTAAACAGGTAAGCTGTTGAATATTTGAAATATGTCTTTTAGATGTGTATATATGACATTCAACATCCAATCTTGCCAATGTATGCTGCTTTCTGGCAATGTACGAGAGGAAAACGTGTTGCGTGAAGTCTGCAAATTGACGTACGAGCGCGTTCCGTCTATGTACCATGACAATCTATGATCTATTTTGAAACTAATTTTATTTGTTGCTGCCTGTGGCAGCAACAGCGCCCAGTCTAATTAGTTACAAAATATTCAATAGCATGTTTATTAAATAATAAAACACATAATTCATGCAACCTGACGTACTATTAAGCGTTTAAGACGGACGAAATCGAGTAATTCATGATGTAATTGATTATGACGTCATCTTCCATGTCACGTAGTTGATTATGACGTCATGTCATGGATGGATAAACTGGAAAAGTCCATTGCGCATATGGATTGGGTCACATACGGATATTCCTAATCCTGATAATCGGTCCTCAATAGAAGCCCGGTGTGGTGAGTAGCCTAGTAGCGAAGCTGTTTGGATGCAATTCGCCTCAATCTCAGACCCAGTGACTTTAGAGGCAAACGTCACTAAGTCCGAACTGTCATATCAAAATTGTTTTGTTTTCATTTCCTAGATTGCATCAATAAAGCAGTTTCTAAAAAGCAAACAATTCCTGTTCACTCAGAATCTGTTCATGGTGCTGATGAGTATCGGTATTTTGTAGGCTTGTTTTGCGTTGTGTTCCCTGAGAATCCTTTTTAGCCTGAACCAATTTGCGCTTTAAGATAGCTTCCTTTTTCAGGATTTATTTGCCTTTAAAAATATAATTTTGCTCTTAATGGATCTGATCATGGGATGAGGCGTTTTAGGGGGTAAAACATTACCCGAAAATTGATCAATGGCAGATGGTTATCGGCTCTGAAGTTGCAACGGGTTGGCCACATGCAAACTGAGTCATTGTGCATGGTGCAACCGCAAGATGCTCTCTAGTTTGGATCTAAAAAAATGGACAAACATCGGTTTCAGCTTGATGATTGACATCTAGTAATTAAGCTGTGAGTCATTCATTTCCTCTTTCAATGCCAGTATGCTCCCTGATGTAGGCTCTCTTTGGTAAGCAGCACATGCATGCTTCTGTAATATATGCACAGCGAGCGCTGTCACCGGGTATGGCCAGTGACCCCTTGATTATACGAGACCTGAAGGACAGCAGCTTGGACTGGAGTCTCGACAGTAGCTTATGCCATCACATCCAGCCACTGACTGTCGACGAGATAGTGTCCAATCAAACTGATACAGTACCATCCCGATGTGATTTCCGACCATAACCACTACATTCGTAATAATAATAATAATAATAATAATAATAATAATAATAATAATAATAATAATAATAATAATAATAATAGTACATTTGTAATGCGGTAAATCCATGCGATTGCATGCTCTAAGCGCTGACAATAAGAGAGAAATTTAGCATACAGCTTACGGGAAAGCTTCTTTAAACAAGAATGTTTTCAAGTTAGTTTTAAATACGGATAAAGTCGGGGCAGATTTAATATGACTTGGGAGATTATTCCACTGAGTGGCGGCCACGAATGAAAAGGCTTTATGGCCATAGGTTTAGGTGTTTACTCTGGGAATCTTCAGGAGATTTTGTTCAGAAGATCTGAGGGTTCGTGTAGGTGTGTAACTCTCTAGCAATTCAGATAGGTACGTTGGTGCAGTTTCGGAGACACATTGATATGCTAAACTTAGGATTTTGAAATGGATTCTGTATTCTAGTGGGAGCCAGTGTAAATCTTGAAGAATGGGGGTAATGTGGTCATACTTATTTCTCAGTGATACAATTCGCGCAGCTGTGTTCTGAACTGCCTGAAGCTTGTTAATGGGTATTTTGGAAGCACCTGCGAGAAGACCGTTACAATAATCGAGTCTCGACATTACTAGTGATAACACGAGCCGTATTGCCGCTTCACGAGTGATGTACTTCCTAATGTTACCAATGTTTCGTAGCTGCATAAAGCACACCTTGCGAATATGATTTACATGACTTTCCATATTTTATTCAGAATCGAGGAGAACGCCTAAATCTTTTACAACAGTAGCCAATGGAATATTATTAACTCCAACAAGGACGCTACTTAATCCCGTTTTGGAACACCTGGTGGCTGGACCTACCAAAATAGCTTCAGTTTTTTCATCGTTAAGCATTAGCATATTCGTTGTCATCCAGGATTTTATGTCAAGGCAACAATCCGTTACTTGTCTACTGGCTAGATTTGCGATGGGGGCAGATGGAGCAAAACTGTTTATCAGCTGTGTATCATCTGCGTACAAGTGCCGTTGGACATTATGACCCTCAATAACAGATCCTAATTGACGAGTATACAGGGTGAAAAGTATAGGGCCTAGGATTGAGCCCTGTGGAACACCACATGTTATTTCTACTGATGAAGAACGGGTCCCATTAATATACACAGATTGATACCTATCTGATAAGTATGACTGGAACCATTTCAGTGCGACACCGTTTACACCAATTTCATTTGTGAGCTGAGACAGAAGGATATGATGATCGATAGTGTCAAACGCTGCGCTAAGGTCAAGCAGGATTAGTAGAGACACATTACCGGTATCAACAGCACATCGAATGTCATTAACAACTCGCAATAGGGTTGTCTCGGTACTGTGGCCATGCCTATATGCCGACTGGAATGGTTCATATAGCCTATTAATCGTTAGGTAATCAGAAAATCTATTTGATACTGCCCTTTCAATCAGTTTAGACATGAAGGATAAATTTGATACTGGTCTGTAATTTTTTAGGTTATCACGATCAAGGCCTACTTTTTTCAGTAAAGGATTGATCAAAGCGCGCTTGAAGCATTTTGGAACGATACCTGACTCTAGGCTAGAATTGACAAGCCGAGTAATTGTAGGGAGTAGGATGTCGATATATTCAAGGACAATTTTCGTAGGAACAGGGTCCAGTGTGCAATACGTTGGCTTTGATTCTTTCACGAGCTTCAGGACCTTATCCTCTGAGAAACGTTTGAAATGGTCGAGTTTGTTTTGAGTTAATGTATGCTGGTTGTAGCGAACATTGGAGAGCACTACAGACTGATCCAACTTAGTCCGAATGACCTCGATCTTATATTTGAAAAAGTCCGGAAACGATCTAGCCACCTCTGCAAGATCATCATTGCTAGGGAGCGACGTACTAATTTTCTTCCTCATAAGCACAGACATAGTATTATATAAGGCTTTTGGATTAGATGCCATGCAATGGACCATTCCATTTTTAGCTATGCCCAGCCGATCTCTACCACCCATACCTCGCTCGTCTCTGGATCGATCGATCTCTGAACTCCCTGACTATCGATCTCAAGAAAACTATACAGGTAAGCCGTTGAATATTTTGAAACTAAGTTGACTGGGTCCTGTTGCTGCATAAGGCAGCAACAACACCGAGTCAAATTACTTTCAAAATATTCAACAGCATGTTTCTTAAAAAGCAAAGAATTACGAAGACATACAATTCATACAACGTGTCGGAGTATTTGAGATTTGGTGACGGTCTATATGGAACCCTTTGTGACATAATTATTGTGACGTCATCATACACGCACTGGGAAGATTATGACGTCATACGAGGTCAGATGAAGAGCGGATACACTGGAAAGGTGAATAATACTGGGGAGGTTGGAATCACTGTATATTCTTTGAAGCGGAGGTGACGTAGCACACGTATATATATATATATATATACCTGTGCAAAAGTTAAGCACCAGCAAAAACAATAGAACGTAGAAACATGATGGTACAACTAGGCTGCCATACTTTTTGTCCCCGCGTTAGCTGACATAATTCCAAGTACGAAATGCACATGCATGCATGACTTCACGCCGCTTGATGTCCGTGCGTGGTGGGAAACAGCACACGTGTTCAGTTATGTAAAAGTCCAGTTTGAGGTGTAGAACATTACATACAGATTTAGGCGACAAGATTAGGAATTTTGTGTTCATGACCGTGGTTTATTTGTACAGAGAGAATTAGCTCTTGATTGTGAACCGCTATGGCAAGACGAAGGTTAAGTGATCGTGTGAAATGGCAAATCATAGGCATGCATACCACTGGTATGTCATGCAGAGAGATTGGCAGACAGCTGAACATTAACCATACTGTAATCAGTCGTTTGATTGCAAAACATGGGCAAACTAACGAGGTGAAGGACAGGCCTAGATCTGGAAGACCGAAGAAGACTACTGCCCGTGATGATCGAGCCCTAGTACGCCTTGTTAGGAGATCTCCATTCACCAGCAGCAGAGTGCTCAGCCAGCAATGGGAAACGCGCAATAGAGTGTCAATGTCTACCGTCAAAAGGAGACTGTATGCTGCTGGCATGAACGCTAGGAGACCTGTCAGACGTCCTCTCCTCACTGCACACCACAAAGAGGAGCGTCTGAGGTGGTGCAACGAAAGAAGACACTGGAACATGAGATCCTGGCGACGGGTACACTGGTCCGATGAAAGTCGGTTCCTGCTTCATGCCACAGATGGTCGAACTCGTGTATGGAGGTCCAGACGCACGGCGTACGACCAACGTAACATCATGGAAGAAGTTCCATTTGGTGGAGGTTCCGTTATGATATGGTGGTGCATCTCATTTGATTGTAAGCTGGATCTGTTGACTGTACCTGGAACACTAAATGGACAAAGATATCAAGATTCCATACTGGATAGAGTTGTGGTCCCTCATTTTATAAATCATGCACCTGGAACCCACCCTATATTCATGGATGACAACGCCCGACCACATCATGCTAGAGCTGTGCATGAATACCTCCGCCAGAATGCCATCGAAACCCTACCATGGCCAGCAAGGAGCCCTGACATGAACCCTATTGAGCATATCTGGGACATTCTGGGAAACATGGTGAGAAGGAGGGATCCTCCTGTGCAGAACCTACACGAATTAACAGACGCACTCCATCTTGAATGGCAACGAATACCACACTGGCGTATCAGTCGGTTGGTGACCAGCATGAGACGTCGTGTCCAGGCCGTCATCCAGGCACAAGGTGGATATACCCGGTATTAATAATGACAGTCTCAAACTCGTGCACAGATGTTAAACTTCGTTTTCAGACACCATTAATGACAATCTAGCCACGTGTGTCAACTGTAGGGCAATAGTTGTCAGTTGTGTCAACGTAACCATATTCAGGCCTCGTTTTCAAGTTCAAACAAAAACATACAGTGTTTCCCCACCATCATAATCAGCATTCCTCTAGTTGCATTATTACCTCTTGCACTAAGATGGATGGGTACATAAATGTTTATGCTATTGCTTTCTTCATAGCACATGAATATACCCTCGCATGTGCGTAAAAATAGGGTGGTGCTTAACTTTTGCACAGGTGTATATATAACAAATGGAAGTGGTGGCACATGCAACCAGTCACTAAACAGGACTATTATATAAGGAATCGCGACGTTTCCAGTTTTAGCTATTCCCAGCCCATCTATGACTATCCATGACTAGCCATTTCCAGAAAACTATACAGGTAAGCTGTTGAATATTTTATAACTATAGCAGCAACAGTGGCCAGTCAAATTAGTTTCGAAATATTCAGCATAATATTTATTAAATTGTAAAGACATAGAATTCGTACAGCGTGTCGGACTATTAAGCGTTAAAGACGGGCTATGTCGGGTCATTCATGACGTCATGATTATGACGCTATTCTACAGGTCATGTAGTTGATTATGACGTCATATGACGTCATATGATGGATGGATACACTTGAAAAGGTCAATTGCTAACTCAGTTACAGCTGTAATCAAATTCGCTCTGATGACCAGTCACTAAAATGGTCATGAATGAGTAGGCTTAACTCTGGTTCAAAATGACTGATACGGCAAGAATGGATGCGACAGTTCACTGGGATTCCGCAACTTTGGTCGCAATCCGAAAGAAACCGGAAAATCCGAAAAGTCTTGTTAGGGTATGCACTGCTCTGCATCTCTCATTACCCCTTGACATATTAAACAGTTCTGCTACAATTAATAATGTATAAGTAGCAGGGCGGCATAGCCTAAAATAACACTAGAATTGTGCTATTGTGGATACAAGCATGAAATTTGGCGAAATAATAGTACCTTCAATGACGAACATGCCTAGCTATAGAACCATCTTCAAATACCACCATTGCGCTTGCACGAAACGTTAAAACGAAACGCACAGGTTCTTTTTAAGCGCTCTTGCTTTCTTAAAATCGGCAATTCTTCAATAAATGATATATAATATCGAGTAAATGTGTGTAATTCATCAACATCTTACTGAAATAAGTAAATGTGCACGCTTTGTTATGTTCTGTGCATGCACAATATGACAAACGTTTGTACTATCATGATTTGTACGCATATTCACAATAGCGTAATTTTAGCTAAATACCAATTATATCGTGCTGCTCTACGTAGACCAACTCACATTGGCCACAGCACATATGAATGGCTTACCGTAATTAATTTACCATATAGTTACCAGCGGTAAGGCAGATAGGAGAGCCAGAAATGTGCCCAATTGTCATATTGTAAAAGCATGAAACTGGATTGTGCGATAATGGATCTTCCGTGGTAATTTTATAAACTGGCAATCAAAGTAACTTAAAAGTAATATTTTCGGCTACAAATTAGCTTTCGTAATTGTCGTCTGCTTGACAAGCCCAAGAATCAGCTTTGTTATTTGTTTAGCTTGTGTTACACATGCCAATGAATATCGTGCTGGTTTAAACTAATGAGGCGACCCCCGTGTATGCAAATATTATCCTTATTTGTGTGCTAAATGAATATTACCCGTTCTATTATATATCTTCATAATGTCGCATGCGGATCTATATGGCTTACTCTGATACACAACGCACTACTTCCCTTTTCAGTGATGAATAAACTCATTTAACCCCAATAAATAATGCCCTCCGATCTTCAGTTTCGGTAGAAGATACTGACTGGACAAGGTGTATTATATGTCACGAAAACACAGAGGATTGCCTGGAATGCCCAGCAAAATCAAAGAAACATAATGCTGGCGTCGGATATAAATTGTTTGCACAAAACGATTCGATTTCATGAACTGACTATTCTTCCTGTTAATATCAATTTGAAAAGGTTAGACAATGGTGATGGTATTGAAGAAACCCTAAGATCAAACAGGGCCTCGTGGCATAAGCTATGACATTGCAAAGTCAATACAACCAAACTACAAAGGGCAGAAAAACGGATGTTTGTATGTGTAGATGAAGCTGATGAACACTCGTTCTGCCAGTGAACATACTGTACATCCTAAAATGCTTGCTTGTCTTTTTTTGGTGATTATAAAATTGAAGAAAAAGATTACCGTGTAGCAGCTACATTTGGCTTAGATTACAGAGTAAGAAAATGCGCAATACTGTTAGAAGATAAAGCCCATAAATTAAGTGTGGGTGATATGATAGCAATAGAGGCAAAATATCATCCTAAATGTCTGGCTGAGCCCTATAACCGGACCAGAGGACTACAACGGAAAGAACAGTCCAACCAATCTCCAGCCGATAGAATCCATAGCATTGTCATAGCAGAATGTCATATATCGAAGAGACACACGAGGATGCATCTCTAGCCTCAGTATTTAAACTGTCATATCTTGTGACTTTATATACCTTTAGACTCGCCCAGTTAGGTTTGAGAGTTGACAATAGGATTCACTCTAGCAAACTGAAAGAAAGAATTTTGTCAAAAACTCCAGGTATAAAGGCAGAGATGTTATGATGGCCTTTGACTCTGTCATTGGGCCTGCTCTCAGCAAAGCCTCTGATCATGACAGTGATACAGAAGCGATGTTTCTAACTAAAGTTGCAATGGTGGTTCTTAGGGATTTGTTTGAGCTACGAACTTCTGCTTGGGACTTCAATGGTACTTTCAGCCATGACTGTTGGTCCTCTTCTATTCCCGCATCACTGTTAGCTCTAGTTCGCATGATACAAGAGGGTCCAAGCATCAATGACGGGAATGATCAATCGTCAGTAACTAGTGCCTGTGCGGTTTCTCAGATAATGCGTTTTAACACAGTGCAGTACAAGAAAGAGACACCTTTATCCCAGCATGTACGTCATACAAGAAAGCAGGACACGCCATTGCTTATTTACATCGGACTCCTCCTTCATGCGTGCACGTGAAAAAGAGGCAACATCGACAAGCTGTTTCATTTGGGACTGTATTTCCTATGACAGAGTACTTCGCATATCAGCAGACTTGGCAAATGGTGTATGTAAACAATTTAAGGAAGATAATATTGTATGTCAAGCAAACCTTCGTGGTGATCTTTTTACAACAGCGGCAGTAGATAATATTGAGCATAATCAGAGTTCTACAACCGCTACTGATTCTTTCCATGTAACTGGAATTTCATTATTCCAACACCCCGATACCGAAAATCGAGGTACAGACTGTGATATTGTGGTGATAGAGATAACATCAACAAAGAAGACTGTAGACAATTTGCCTACAAAATACACAAATGTAGTTCCCGTAATTCTTACCAATAAGGAGCCTGATGCACCAGCACAAAGTGGGGCATTAACTGGAGATGGTTCTAGTATGAGAAATGCCAGTAAAGATGAATACAAATGGCTTGGTACAGTTACGAATAAACTACGAGCTGATAAGCTTAAGAAAGATGATAACATTTCTTGGGAAGCATATCATGCACTCCTACAATCACCGAGTTTAACATCAGCTCCACTTAGTTCGTTGCTACCTCTCTTCAAAGATGCTGCACACTCAATCTCAATGATTAGGCGTTCGATGGATGGTAGTCATTAAAGAAGCTATTCAGCATTTTCATCCTGGTCAAATACTAGTCATTATGCTGGATAAACTGCTCTATACCATTGCAAAACAAGTGCAATGGAATTGGCCTGATCAATTTGGTGAAGACTACTTTGTTATTATATTAGGAGGGTTGCACAGTGAGATGGCAACATTTAAGACATTAGGGAACTGGTTTGATGGGTCTGGCTGGACAGACGCTTTGGTCCATGTGGGTGCTGCAACAAGTGGTATCAAAGTGTTCCATATTTTCGCGGTGGTTACGACAATCGACATAAATAAATAAATCTTCTCAGATTGAAATGTATTTGAGAATTGAATGTCAATCCTATTTTCCCAATTGTCCACAAAATCTAATTCAATTTTGTACAGAGGAAAGTTTTTGTATCAGCGCAGGAAAACGCCAGGGTAGGTCGTATTTCAGAGAGGCTGACCATATTCTCGCGGTAAACAAAACACATTACCTACGGTGTACCAGCGTAGTCAAAATACAGGAAAAATATCAAGATTGCTTTCTATGTTAACAGTCTTCTACAAAACGGTATTATTTATTTGAAAATCGGTCAATTCTTGATTCGCTTATACTGTATGCACTAGGGCATGCCACAGTTTGTTTATACGACGCGTGATTTGGAAACCCCTAACATTATTACATGATAAAGTGTAATGACGTAGCGACTTTGTGAGCTTATTATAAATGGCGACCCTTATTTTTTCCCATAACCTTTAATCTTCCAACAGCGAGGCGGAATCGCCGATCGCAGAACTTGACGATGTCGCTGACATAAATAAATTGGCAGACAATGTGTTTCAGTCAGCTAGAAGTTGTATATATTAGATTTTTCTGAGTTGGTGATGAGTTTAGGAACAAGGCATATGCGCATTTATTATAATATCGACGTTATTTTGTACATTGTAGCTTTCTATTTCCTCACCAATAAGAGGAACATTTTTTGGGGAAAAGAGTTATTTGCGAGTATCTTTGATTTCCTGGTTACAGCATCGCCATGGGAAACAGACGGTAGGTGGCGTGTGGGTTATTATTTATAGCAAAAAATCACATTGCCGCGAGAATATGGAACTCGCGAGAATATGAGACGGGAGTATACTGTCGTTCCTTAAGGCCACACATGTAACCCGCACAAGACATGCACACCAAGTTACGGCTGCTGCTATATATTCATTACAGAGGCCTGCATACGCGACTTACTTAGAAACGACTGATGAATCAACAGATTGTAAAACCAGAGATGACTTTGATACGGGTAGGAAGGACACATGCTCTCAGCTTAAGTATTGGTGCATCACATTGGAGTTTCAGCTGCTCATCTTTATGTTCATTCGCTCACTAAGAACATCAGACTTTGCTATGTACACGGATTTTCTGACACAATTAGTTCCTTGGTTCTTGGCTTTAGACCACACACACTACTCACGTTACTTACCTCTAAATATCCGAGATATGAAAGGAATAGAGCAAAAGCATCCTGATACTGCTCAAGAGTTTATGGCTGGAAAATTTACAGTTAAGAAAACTGACCGGTTGTTTTCTGCTATTGTAATTGACCATGCCCATGAGCAAAACAATGCGCATGTCAACGGTGATAGAGGAGCTGACCGGCTCACTGAGAATCCTGATGTGCCTCGTAGGTGGATGCTATCGGGACCAGAGGTCGCTAGAGTCATTAGTTAATTTGAGGAATCATATATACCTGATGAATTCATTGTCACAGCCCATCATGAGCAACAAAATGCAATCCAGACAACATTCTTTGATCAGGTTAAGAATTTGGAAGCCTCTATAGAAGAAATGGGTAATCCATTTTTAGAAGAAAGTGATGACCTAATTTCCCTCAGTACAAAGGACCTTGCTGATCCATCTGCCTTGAAGACAGTTGAGAACATAAAAACTATTCGTCAGAAACAGTATGATCTCTTTGTCAAAGAACGCCTGGTTGACAGAGATAAGCCTCTTTATGAAACTATAGCAAAGAACAAATTGCCACAGTTTGCTTCTGGAAATATTACTGCCAAACCAAAGATCAAAAGCCAGCTGAGTTCAGCAAAATCTGACTGTGCTTTGTTTTCAAGACTGTACATTGGTTGTCGAACACGAGGTGGTGACCTTGATGCATCTTTCAAACATGAAAATCATGTCTTCCCGCCTTCAATATCAGACAATGGTAAACGTTCCCCTTCAAAGTCAGACCTACTGCAGTGCTTCGATAAAATAGCTGAACCAGTTACTGAACGCCCGGACGTAACTTCCATGCTGCTTGATGGAGCTGCAATCGTACAAATGCTGAAGCCAACTGAAGTGCGTACATTCGAACAATATTCAGTTAACATCTTCACGTCTTATGTAGTGTCAAGATTACAGAAAATTGAACGCCTTGATATTATTTGGGACACATATGTAGCATGCAGTCTTAAATATATTACTAGAAAGAGACGGTGGAAAGGCAAACGCTGACGTGTTGTTCCATCTGCTGCGGTGCCAAGGAATTGGCAGGACTTCTTAAGAGTAGATGAAAACAAGCAGGAATTGTTTTCATATTTGTCAGTGTTGTCCTGATTGGAATATTTGATCGCAACAAAGAGATCATAGAAACTAATGGCGAGCATATCGTCGTGTCACCGCCACGTCCAGATTTGAATTCACTTGCACCATGTTCACATGAAGAAGCGGACACACGATTGTTTGTCCATGTTGCTGACGCTGCTAGACGAGGCCATAGCAAAGCATTGATCCGCACAGTTGACTATGATGTTGTTGTGCTTGCGATATCAGTAGTTTGTAAATTGGATACAGAGGAGCTCTGGCTAGAATTTGGCACCGGTAAACATCTGAGATATATTGCTGCTCAGGCTATTGGTGTCAATAGAGCAAGGGCCCTTCCATCAGATGACGGTTCATTCTCCCCATTGTGGACGACATTTCGTCAAGTTTCACAAAGTGCGGTTGAACTTGTCACATGCGGTTGTCTGAGAGGATGTGCTACTAAGCGATGTAAATGCTTCAGAAATTTGCTTGAATGCACGGCACTTTGTGAATGTAATGGTAAATGTGAACACCCCTGAGGAAAGTGAATCAGTGGTCAAAACAAGTGACGATCTAGTTTTGCATATACAATATGAACTACTACCAGTTTACTGTTCTTGGTCTTGCCAGGTTCTCATTTTCTTTGACAGTGACGCATGATTGTAAATATTTGAGTGTTACTTAGAATTATAGTCATATTAGATTGCAAATATATTAATCAAGAGGTTACAGATATGGGGCATATGCACCTGCTATTTAAAACTGTAGTATGTGAAAGACTCTGATATATTTTGTATATAAGGTTTGGCATATGGTGTTCTTTACTTGATCCCGTCTAGCAGACCATTTAATGTTCTTGATATTGCCATTATGTACAGTTAGGCTACCATTTTCATTAACATTGTTACACAATTGTAAATGTTTGAGTGTTTCTTATAGTCAATATTAGTCTGTAAATATAGTAACCAGGATGACGCTTAATGCTTGTAATATATTGATGATATTCTGTTTGATTAAGCTTAATGACCTTTGGTTGATTTAACACAAGATCGCTATATTGTAACCTAGTTACTTGTTTACCACCCTAAAAGGGATTGCAAACATGCAATAGCATTCTAGAAGTATTAATGATCCACTTCATAATAAAACAATGACTATTTAAATCTAAACGATTGATATTTATACCGGAAGTAACATGTCCACTGCGCATGCGCACAAATAAAATGTGACAATGGTTCTATACCCTAAAATGATCAGCATAAGACGCTCTACATGACTGCCAAATGTGTTGCTTGTATCCACAATAACGCAATTCTTATGATATGCCGCCCCACTAAAGCGGCGTAATAGAATTCAGACCAGTACACTCAGTGAGTTCTATTGTGATGATCGCACATCTAGGTATATCGTATTTACGGGTATTCAAGCATAGATACGTGCAGTATGAACGTCAAATAGATTATTAGTCACGATGATACAGGAGTAATTATTCATTTGTTGAAATACTCATTAATCGTATATTATTTTATACTTTTCATGGCGAGGTTGACCAAAGCTGGTCTCCGTAGTGTTCTTGAGGAATGCCCATTCGCAGGCCAAGAGAAGACTCCTTTTAGAATATATCACTGGAATGCTCGATAATCGAGCCAGTGGTAAATTTTCAATAATGTAGTCTTCTCTTGGCCTGAAAATGGCATTCAATAAGTAAATATTTTGATTTTCTTGATCAAATTTGGTCCGCAAAGTGTTAACCTTTTCAACTGAACTCAAATCTTTCAATTGCAAGGAGATTATATGCCTGATGCCGAAAATCGGTTGAATATTATTCCCAATACAATTAAAAGAACACTATTAAAATATTCAACCTATTAGTACAACGTAAATAATGTATCGTATTTGCTCTGTCTGGATAAAAGCTTTAAACAATCAACCCGTCATCGTCCTTTATTCATTTGTCATTTTGAGCGACAGGTTGGCGCATTACATTTTAAAAGCTCGCAATAAATGGACGATTCATATTTAAAGTTCTCGTGTCCCATTAAATAGATAAACGTTTGCACGAGATATTCGACGCCTGTTGATTTCTGGGCAATGCATCCAGCATGAAATGCCCTACCTCAATATTAGTTGTAACTATTAGACGCCGTATTTGTTGAGTTTATGGGCTCATGACAACATCCACGGGCATACGCTTCAAAAGCTGGCTGAACCATTTCCACCTGCGGACGTGAGCTTTTTCTTTATAGAATCCCTGTCTGTATAGACAATAAAATCAACTAATATGGCATCCGTAGTCAGGGCATTGCATTTTGGATAATTTGCGCAAATATCAACAGGAATCCCATATCTCGGTCACATGTTTATCTTTTTAATGGTACGTGAGAACTTTAACACCCGTTATTAAATCTAGTTTGGCGTACGATACTTGTAGGAGATGTAATTAGTTATTTCCGCGGGATGCAACACTACAAAGAATAATAGCGATAGCAATTAGACCCACGACGTTGCGGACAGGTTGTCAGAGCACAATGGTGGAAAATGTCACCGATTCTGATTGAATACCATAACAGGGTGAAAACACAATCCTCTAGCGATAAAGTTAAAAGTATTTTTATGAGGATTCAGTGTGTTCCAATTAACTGTAGGGTACGTTGAGCGACGACAGCTTCGCACGCTGACCGCGCTCTATTTGTTTCGGCAGTAGCAGATTATAATTACAATAACTATTGAGCTTTAAAGACGGACTAAATGGAGTCATTCGTGCAATAATTAATATTGACGTAGTCCTACACGTCGCTTACTTGATTATGACGTCACGTGACATCAGATGATGGATGGATAACTGGAAACGTCCATTGAATAGTAGAGCATGGCGGACAACTAGTATAATACAATTTCGCAATACAATTTATATGCTAACATTTAGAGAGTTACTAGCTACGTAATACAATAACAATCATTTGCGTATGGATATCCGGCGAACATGCTTAAGGTATCCCATTTCTACGTACACTTAAAGCGTGATAAATAAAAGCTGCTAATTTCGTCAGGACTGTAGTATTTTGATGTTATAATAATTCAATTCATTTGAAGACATTAGGTCGCCTATACTAATAGGACTTAACGAGAGATTTACGTAGAGCATGTGGGCATATAAGGAGAAAATGGTACTCATCTTCTATAACATTCTCTTTTTACAAAATAGGCAAATTCTCTCAGATAGTGGAGTTGGATTTGGTCTGTGCCACCTGCCTGTCTCAACATGCAATCTATGGCTTTCGCTATAGTGTCTCTATTGTTGTTTTACCGTGTCACGGTAATAAATGCTTATGACATAAATCATTACAAAAATACGTATATAACCCGGTTTTACTACTAGTTTCTAATAACGCTGTCCATTCTTGGAAATAGATATCGTACACACGTTGCTTGTAATGCTATTCAAATGTGTTTTTGTCTAAACTTCTTCTTTGAGATGTCCAAACATCGTTAAACCGTCGTCTACAAAGCATGTCTCCTAGGTTGCTCACCATTTTTGTGTGGGCATTATCACTACAACCATCATCCAGTCTGGAAATTGATAGTCATGGTGTTCACGGATCGATCGATCCCAACACGGCCGATGTGTGAGGGGTTCTTAGCTAGAAATGGGCGGGGCATAACTAATACAGGATTTCTCCATTGCGCTGTGATCTGATAACTCGTTTGAAGAATTAATCATAAAATCATTTACCAAATTCAGGTTGTTGGCATTACAGAGAATATAGTCTCCTATGCTCATACCTCTGGTCGTTATACATGCTATCTCACTGATCCCTCTATCATTTCCAAATCTCCCATTCAAAATCCGGTTTCCAGTTTACTTACAAAAATGCCAATAGTTTATGCCCGTTTCAGTTTACCTTCCCAATGTCTTTTGAGAAACAAGGTCGTTGAATGTATTCAGCATATGCATTATATACAGGATCATGTTCAAAATTAGCGTGTGCAATAAAATCTGATAAAATGTTGGCTCTTGTATTAAAATCACAGGGTAACAAATTACAAATACAATTTTAATTTTTCGTTTTTGTAACAAAGGCCTGTCAAAAACGTATAGCTCAACTTCACCTGTTCTAGGAGAGCCGTGTGGTAACACATAACTGAGACTAATATATAAATCGCCACGCATTTAAATCAAAATATTCTTTATCTACGCATATCCACATAATATGATCTCCTTCTGTACTTTTCAGTGAAATGCCACCTGACAAACGGTGTCTGATATAAATAAGCACACCCAACGAATCCCGCGTCGTCCTTCTATTCTTTGATCTGTTCATAGCGAATTAATCAAATTCTCCTGGATCATAATTGAATAAGACAGAACCCAAGGTTTCAGTTAATAATATAATGTTGCCAGCGATGGCTACGTCTCGGAATAGTAGCGAATTTATTTTGCAAAAACATTGAGTTATTAGACCATTCGCATTCCATAATGACACTCGACGCACATTCTCTGCTCTGCTCTGTTTATTTTGTTTCTCAGTCCCGATGTGAGGTGGGATAAAATCGCCTAATAGACCTTTCCAGTTTATCCATCCATCATATGACGATATAATCAACTACGTGGCGTGCAGCATGGCGTCATAATCGTTACGTCATGAATGACTCGATTTAGTGCTTAATAGTCCGTCAGGTTGTATGAATTGTATGCCTTTATTATTTAATAAACATGCTGTTGAATATTTTGAAACGTATTCGACTGGCCGGTCAAATTAGTTTCAAAATATTCAACAGCTTACCTGTATAATTTTTCTTGATAGTTAGGGAGTTCAGGGTTCGATCGATCCCAACACAGGTGAAGTCTGGGTGGAGCTTAGCTAAATCTTGGCGGGGAATAGCTAAAACTGGAAAGGTCAATTGGTATGTAATGCGATTAGTATCCTCATATTGTGTATTACTGTTTATAATCATGTTCGTTTTCTTTGTTAGGTTCTGTTGTGTTTGCTGTATGTTCGATATAATTATAAACTTGTCCCGAGTAATGGTCACGCACGCATGTTTGGTTCTGCTCTGCTGGTATCTCTTTCTGTTGGCATGTGGTAGTTTGTAACTGTTCGGCAATAGTTCTGTTTTGTTTCCTGGAGTTAGGCTTGTCTGTTCCAACATTGTCGGGTTGTTTAGTACTGTAAATTCAACCGTACGCACGGACTGTGCAGAGTCTTGAACAGTATCGCTTCCCACGTCACCTGGGGAATGTAGGAATACAGTTTTAGCTATGCCCCGCGCAGCTCTAGCTAGGTTTCACCCATGATTTGCCCGTGTTGGTATCAATCGGTCCCTGCACTCTCTGAATAGCAATTCTCAGACAACCATACAAGTAACGTGTTGAATATCTTGAAACTAAATTGACTGGGTGATGTTTCTGCAGGCAGCAACAGCGTCTAGTCAAATTAATTTCAAAATATTCAACGGCATGATTATTAAATAGTAAAGACATACAATTCGTACAACAACGCTTAGTTCGTCATCAATTAAGCGTACATGCCGAACTTATCTACGCCATTCCTGACGTCTCTGATTATGACGCCAGCTTACACGTCACGTAGTTGATTCAATGATTATGACGTCGTGTGATGGATGGATAAACTAGAAAGGTCAACTGACCCATGAAGCTGCTGTCGTAAGAGAGTCTGTTAAGACACATATATGATCCTGGTGCCAATGTCCTTTTATGTGACTTCCGAGGAGTGGTCTCTAGGATACCCACTTGCCCCTGGCGACATTTATGAGTGGTTCAGGATTATTTTCAATACTAAAGCTGTTAGAAAGATTGCTGTTATGTTTTGTCATAGTTTTAATCTGTTACGAGCTATTATTATCGCGAATGTTTATTGACATATTGTTTGTGTTCTGGGGACAGTCCTTGTGGGGGCATCTTCTCCGGCTCCAGGTCTTACCCGCACCCAAAATCTTTTCCATAAAACATACAAATTGTACGTTATGTCCAGTGAATTTACAAATTAATAAATATTCTGTTGAATATTTTGAAACTAATTTGACTGGGAGCCGTTGCTGACATGCGCATTCTACAGGTTCGTCGAAGCCCACGCGGCAGATTCACGCAAAAGATAAGCTCAAAATAATACCTAAATACTAGAGAGAGTCTTGGATTAATGAATTTAATGTTAGGCTTATTAGTATATCATGTCATTTTTCAAAGGCACACAATTTGTTCAAGTCAATGGACGAATTCATTGCCATGTCTTTAATTTCTAATCAGAGAACAATACGTGTATGCGAAACATGTGGTCGTATTGATGTATCTGATGCTATTCTTAGTAGTGTTCGGTACGAATATTCGAATAATCATTCAAATAGACTAATAGGAATGAATATTCATATAGAATACAGATTTTCGAATATTTATAAAATATTACAAAATTGTCTTAATTTGGATTGAAATACAGTTTTCGAAATGATTACCAAATATATTTTGGTCCGATCAATGTAAAACTTGATTAATTTCTAGGTCCTATATTGACTTAATTTCGGTATTAATTTTAAATTGGATCCAATGGTTTGCGAGATACTTATTGAGAGGCATGGGCATTTGCATAATGGATATTTCAACAGCGACTACGCATACAATGACCATAGGGTCACCACTGCGTGGGTTGGCCTCCCGACTCCCTTGGCTCTCGAATATGTCTGTTTATTTTGGGACCAAATGTAAAAGATTACCATTTAAATCTTAGTTACCAGCCTTGTTTTTTTGGCCAGAAACGAATGCCTCTTGGCCTGAACAGTTCAGTCGATATATTATAAGTACCCCCATGACAGCCAATGCTGTTTCTTTGCGACTACGCCCACGGTTTTTCTCCCAAAGAAGCAGCCTGACTTTTGGGTCAATGATCAACGTCATTTCTTAGTGTCAATATATAACCCTTTATGTCATCATGTTAGACGTCTCAATTTGATCAGAAATGAACCTCCCTTAATCACACAAGTTCAATGATCATATTAAAAGATACAGTATAACCTTTACTGGTGCCCAGATAGATGAGTACAGCTTTACATGGAGAAGATGAAAACAAAAATGTCTTTTGTTTCAAAATGTCTGTCAAAATTGTTATTCATCAGATCGACTAGAACCTTAATAAACTCCTAATTGCTATAATCTTTTGAGTAGGTATCAATTTAAATTGGATCCTTCAAAGAGTTTTCGAGAAATCAGTTTTCTTTACCCAAGTTGTCTTACATAGGAAATGCATAATAGCAATATTTAAATTGCATTTTCTCATTGGAAACCTGGTAGATATCTAGCACATATTTGGTGCTATGGTGTCAATGCGTCAATCCTAGTTTCACGGGTTCACCAACAAATCATTCAATATTTTACACGCGTACCGACGATATTTGGTCTCTATTCATCTTTCATCTGAAATATTAGAATAATTCGAATATTCATTCATATAATTATACGAATATTCGAATACCGGGTTTTATATAAATACTGAAAACTAATTCTGAGATTGAATACACGTGACATGCATAGACAGGTCAGGACATTACCCCAAGAGTGGAAATGCTCATCTTGTCTATGACTCCTTATCATAAGGAGAAGAGGAAGATCTAACAGATTTCAAATTTAAGGACTCAGTATTATGTGAAATAAAACTTGGCATCAAAAGTCTTAACAGGATCATTGCGTAGATGAAACATTCCCATGTATGTCACATATTATTAATGTGGGGGTGGGTGGGTGTGGGCGTGGCGAGGGCTGTGATAAATTCTATCGACCGCTAGACATGAGGTGAATGTGAAAGTTTTGCAATCACATTTATAGGCAATAACTGTATGCTTAATCCACTAAACATACAGTTAATCCACTGCATGCGCTGTTCAAACAAATTTACATTTTCTCATAGTAAATGCCCATTTGCAGATTAAGAGAGTATTATTTTTAAAATTTGATCCTTGAAAAAACGGGCCCGGTTATCGTGCCAATCAGTCAAAGGGTAAATATTAAAAATAGTCTTCACTTGGTCTGCAAACGGTCATTTACGATGGACACTGCAGAGGCCATTTTTGGCCAGCGTTGCATCTTATGGTTTGATCATTTCATAAGCAGACATAAAATAGGAACACTATTTTCTGAAGGTAACTGACGTTCGAAGCAATCCAATAATACCGTGGTTATGCTGCCATCACGAGGAGCGCAGTCAAATGCAAAGATTCCTGACTAGACTCGAGATATTTTTATTGTCTTTTTCAGGGTCTCAGAACGGCAGGCAATATGTTCATCTTCAATTTAGCACTTGCGGACATGTGCGTGACAGGCATTGTGGATCCATTCAGCATTATTGGTAAAATATGTCCTTTTAATACATCACTTTGCTTTCACCACTGTCTGCTCCCCTCACACACACACACGCACGCACTCACGCACACACGCACGCACGCACGCACGCACGCACGCACGCACGCACGCACGCACGCACGCACGCACGCACTCTCTCTCTCTCTCTCTATCTCAATCCATCCATCCCTCACTCCCTCTCCCTCCCTTCCCCTCTCCTTCTCCATCCCTTCCCTCGTCCCTCTCTCCCCTATCTTCCCAGTCCCCCTCTCTCTACTACCCGTACCTCTCCTCACTCTCTCATTCCCTCTCGCTCTCCGTCACTCCCGCTCACCCGTTCTACCTCACTCCCCTCTCACTCCTCTCACGCCCACCCTCTCTCCTTACCCCTCTCTATCGCTCGCCCTCCCCTCCCTCCCACCAGTTCCATTTCCTTTTCATTTCTCTCCCCCTCTCTCTCCATCTCTCTCACTCTCTCACTGTCCCCCTCTCACTCCCACTCTCTATCGTTCTTTCTCTCTCCCTCCCTATCCCCCTCCCTATCTCCCCTCTCTATATCTCTCGCCCAACCCCTCTCCTCTTCACCCTCTCTCTTTCTTTAGTCCACACTCGCCATTTCACCACCCCATCCCTCCTCTCTGTCTCTCAATTCTGTCACTCGCGCTCTCCTCCCTCTCCCCCCTCTCTCCACTTCCTAGAAGTTGTACAAATTTAGAACATTCTAACTATATTGACGCAGCAAATTCAAAGCACAATTCATTTATAATTAATGCACACATCCATGCTTAGAATTTATGTTACTTTAGTTATTATTTTAGCAGCATTATTCACTAAATAGAGCCAAACCTGTCTATTAAGACCACTTGATTTGGGCTAGAACATGGCGGCTCGTTATAGTGATTGCCATATGGTAACCCAAATTAATGAGCCAGCTTCTTATAACCACGCCTTTTCTTACAGACGTTGAAATGTAATAAACGAGCATGTTTCTTTTAAGAGTTCCCGCATTGTGTTGTCCTGTAAAGTGTCCATTATAGAAGGTTTGCATGGAAGTTGTTAAAAATTATATTTACCGCCATATACGTCACGCGACTGATCAATGATTATTATAACTATATGTAATGGGTGTAGATATAAATAAATAAATAAACATCCCGTAGACTTGTATGCTCTTTATACTATCCGCTATGTCTAGCAATGGCAGTCACACAATTGTATGCATGGAAGGTCAGTCTTTGAACAGCGACATGCGAAACATCTAATGGGTTGTTCATTGCAGGCTTCTACAGCACCAGGTAATGTTAATACAATCATGCTCCTTCTTTGGCTCTTTCAGTGACTAATCTTCTCGTATTAGCGTTGTGGTGGCTGGTAGGGCAGGTGCTTAAAGCAACCTACACTGACACTGCTGACACGATTGTCTATGACTCTGGATGTTATCGAATTATCGAAGCCATTATGAAAGGTGAAGTGCACTGCGTGACGAGCCCCGTGGGGCGATCTGTACTGAACTGAATGATACTGGTAGCTATGCCATGTGATATGTCCTGTGCACAACTGTTGTGGAGGATATATTGAGATCTCAATCTAAAAATAGAGGCGTGGCTTCTACGAGAATAACGTATAATGTATTGACCGGCCATCTTATTACGTCATCACAACGACTAGACTGTTACGCAGACTCCTCTTCGGCGACCAGACATATGGGGACCCCGTCGCGGACTGTAAAAGTAACAATATGGATCGTGTTTTTTGGTATCATCTTAACCTCTGTATCACTAGCTTAACACAGACATTAAAATGGACTTGATCCACCCAATAGTTCGTGTGATATCAATACACGCAACGTCAGCAAATTCTTGACCTCATTTTGCGTGCGACAGACGTGCGACAGATTTGAATTTTACGACGAATTCAGAGGGACTATTTTTCTGTTAACTACTTGTCACACAGACTACTATAGGCTTTATATCATCTCGTTTTACGTGAATTAATATTGTCTGGTATGAGGAGAGTAGCGCTTGGGTCCTTTTAAGTTTCAATTCCATCTACCACCATATTCTGGTAGAAATTACTACGCCAATGGCTATTCAATACATATGAGATACTGTTTTCGATCTCGAATCGAAGACCTTGCGAGATACGAATGATTGGAATCTATGTTGTGAGGTACCTTAGTGACATATGCGATCAGCACCGGCTGTGTAAAGTTACTTTCGAAGGAGTTGAGGACACACCAGCAGATCTATTAAAATTTACTTACAGGTGGAGGTTTTGCTTGAAGGCAGAATTTGTTATGTGTATGCTAGATTTGGAGATGCTACCACCTGATGACATTGTCGGTTTCAGATACACATCCACTTCCCATTTGCCTTCTCAACCTCAGGCATTTCGAATTGTGTTTGTAGTGGCCTAGGAACGCCTAAAAATGAGTGCAATGGCGCATCCTCCGCATCTGGACCAGGTTCTTAAACCATTCTTTGATCGCATCTGATTTTCACTGATCAGTCCCGATCAAGTAGCCTTCAGCGTTATGTGCGGAAAGCGGTGGACCAGCAAACTCTGTGAGCCTTGGCTGCCCTAAACATGTTATGCCAATCATCTGTGTTTGTGATATCTGCCAAAGAGCCTACTTATAGGGTGCTGAGATCTTTCAGTCGTTCACGGATCTAACGAAGTATGGCATTGCATTGCCGGTGTAGCTTTGTGTGGTATTTTCTCTGAC
Source organism: Chaetoderma sp. LZ-2023a (assembly GCA_034401795.1). Lineage (NCBI taxonomy): Eukaryota > Metazoa > Mollusca > Caudofoveata > Chaetodermatida > Chaetodermatidae > Chaetoderma > Chaetoderma sp. LZ-2023a. The sequence goes on along the minus strand of CM067360.1, from coordinate 104,570,693 downwards.
CACTTTTATCAAAAAGGAGCCGCAATGCTTTCTTTTGTTCGGGCAGCTTTACAACGAGAGGGCCTGGCGTGCAGAGTCCAGCTTTGGCGTTATGCCTAACAACTTCTATTACATTGGTTACTGATGTTTCAATTGATTTAAGTAATTTGCATAAAGGCTTGTTTGGGTTTGGGTATATGTTAGCTCCGCACACCTAATAGATCAGATTCTGTTGTCTAGTGTCACGAAAGAAATGCACATAGCTCAGCACCTCTGCTGGCGTTGACACTCTTTGATCGCATTTGCTTGCCATTTGCACTGGTATAATCCGGTGTCTTACTTTTTCAATTTGGTGTTCTATCCCTTGCATTGTTGAGTTTTTGACAGCTGAATGCCATTTGGAATGCCTTGTGCCACTTATTTTCTAGAAACAGATATGAGGAAGAATTAACATAATATTAAGAGTGGTAGACGTAATGCATCCAATTCTTTATATCCACAGAAAATGTTAAAAAAGATCTGGGATACGGCAAGAGAATCTTGGCGTCCGCTTTTTTGGGGAATAATAGGAGGTTTACCACCATCTTTTTTGGCACACTGCACACATGTTATCGGAAATGATTGTGAAACACAAATTCATATTTAAAAAAATAGAGTAGAGGGTTTTCTTTTATAAAAGAACTTGTTTCGTTAATGATAACGGTATTATTTGTTTGACAAAAGACCACACTTTTGGGGTCTGTTTCGAAACATATTTACCTCGACTTACCCGTGACCAAATATTTAAAATAACGTCATATTGTGGCCCCAAAAGACAGGTTGTCATTATATAAATGATATAATATGGCATCAAGCACGTATATATACATATATACATCCATTGTACATCGTAGTAATACTCTCGAATTAATAGTCTCATGTATACGATGGCAAATATAATTCTAAACAATCTATGCAATCCTGTCTATAACGGACACGTTAATGGACAACACAATTTAGTCACTATTAAAGGTAAATGCACTTTTATTACACTTCTGTAGCTATAAGAAAAAGGCTTTAGTCGTTACAACGTGCTGTAGTCTTATGACCATAAATAATAAATAGCCACCATTTTCTAGCCCAAAGACTATTCGTATTAATAGACGTGTTTTGCTATAGTTAGTCAATAATGTTGTTAAACTAATGAATAATGTAAAATAAAGTCAGACATTGATATGTACACTATGTATACGTGTATTCTGCTTTGAATGTTTGTGTCCATATAGTTTGCGAGTTCTTGAGCTGTACTGTTCAGTACCTTTATATTGAATCTTGGTAGCCATTTTGAAAATATAGCATAATCCGGAAATTATTGTTTATAATTTTGGATCCATTGAAAACCACCAAATAAAATATGTGTAATCGCAAACCCTGAAAGTGAGTGCTTTTGACTGGCATGCACTAAGGTACACCACTAAGATGTGTGTTTCTCGATTCACTGCTGTTCTATCAGCAGGAACATATTCTTTTATTTGTACTTTATCAGTCATACCAGTGTACAGTTGCGAGATTTTAAGAAGAGAGCGTAATTAGTGATTTTTGTCAATTGCTAATTCACCTTTCCAGGGTATCCATCGATGATCTGACGTCATATGACGTAATACTCAGCTATGCGGCGTGTATGATGACGTCATAATCATTACGTCATAAATGATTCTATTAGGCCCGTCTATAACTTTAAATAGTTCGACACGCACGAATTGTATGTCTCTACTATTTAATAAACATACTGTTGAATATTTTGAAACTAATTTGATTGGGCGCTGTTGCTGCCATAAGCAGCAACAGCACCGAGTCAAATTAGTTTCAAAACATTCAATAGCTTAACAGCATATTTTTCTGGAAATTGATAGTCAGAGAGTTCAGAGATCGATCGATCCCAACACGAGTGATGGGTGTGTGGAGCTTAGCTAGAGATGGATGGGGCATAGCTAAAATGGAAAGGTCCATTATTGAATTGATTTGCACGTAACGTGTGCGAAATTGTGGAGGCTTTGACAGTTGCTGACCTGATTACTCAACTGATTTGTATATAACAAATAAAAAATGGTAAAGGAAAGAGAAGCTACATTTTGAGTGGCCATTTGCCTATCTACCATGATTGTGTTGAGAAATAGCTTCATTTTCGTTTCCCATGCGCCCTTAATGTGGTCGGTCGCGTTGTGGGAAACCCCCAAAACAGGTTCATATTTGGCAAACTCAAAGGGTCTCACAATGGTACCGAACTTTTTTCATCAGTGATGGGCCCTGTAACCAAAAGTTATGCTCAAATAACATCTTCCTGGTTGCACTTTCTTTGCTCTCAGAATCGTCTAACAATGCCAAACTATAAATACTGAGATGATAATAATATTTTCTGATTGGTTGAAAAGTAAACCATGTCAGCCATTAGATACTGGTGAAATCTATCATCTGGACGTTATATTACTATGTGATAAGAAACTTAGGCCATGTTCTCACTAGAGACTTAACCGGCGTAACGCAATACGGAGGTATGGCGTTATTCCCGATTAACTCACCAGTGAGAACACAGCCTTAGGCCATGTTCTCACTAGAGAGTTAATCAGGAATAACGCCATACTTCAGTATAGTGTTATTCCAGATTGTAGCCGGCGGGGGTGCGCATGTCTCCGCCGCTTGCCGTTGTTGTTGCTGCTGCTGCTGGTCAGCCAGCCTCGGGGTTGGAGAGCAGTCGCCGCGCATCTCCAGTGTCCACAAAAGCCGACCTCCAGGGCCGGAGGAATGATCACATTCCAGTGGGCTCGTGCAGCCATTGCTGCGAAAATTGAACACTACCGTATCGTCCTAGCTGTTCGTGTCTCCAGTGCGTCTAGCCATCATTTCAAAGGTGGAAAGAACGGTGCTAGCACACAAAGTTACTTACTTGATTATAGTAACAAACAATTGTTGTATGCTTGTCACTTACGAACGGTGTACGTACAAATGAGAGTGGTGAATTTGGGTTTATGTCTCACCGGAGGTACCTAACTGATCTAGTTATATAGAGACGGTATCGTGAAAGGTACCCCTGTGGTGGAAAGCTTCGGTCAAGGCACATCAGCTGCTTTAATATAAACTATATCCACCTCAGGCTGGCCAAAAATTATTGGTTTTGCGAGAGGAAGGTGCCTCGCATGGGCCCCCGTCACAGAAAAATGCCTACAACGCCGTAGCGGAGGAAGAGAGAAGATAGGAGAGAGAAGCCGGCCTGCATGGCATGCAGGGGGAAAATGGGGAACCCATACCAAATGGTGCCAATGATGGCTGTATCTTTACCGTTTGCTTGAGAGGAAATATATGACGGTGCAGTACCGTGTTCCGCATAGAGAATGGCCGAGGGAGAAAAACTACCGACCATAACAATGTGGGGGAAGAATGGGGAACCAATACCTCTTTATGCCAAGGATGTCTATATCCTTCCCTTTTGTTTGAGAGGAAACTTACGACGGTCCCACACCATGGCGCCTTGTGACAAGGCAACCGTTGGGAGGCTAACTATAAAAATGTGGGAGAGTGGTGGATGTAATCTCACCGTTTGCGTGCAAATTCTAGAGACATCCCATGGTAATGAAAAATGAGGAGGAAAATTATGTTGGCCTTCACTACACATGGTAGGGAATATACAATTTTGCGAGAGGAAAATGCCTCGCCCGTGCCTCCATCAAAAGAAAAATGCTTTCAACGCCGAAGCGGAGGAGGAGAGTAGTAAAAAGGGCCGCCCTCCTATCCTACAAAGAGAAAGAAAAATTATCGTGTGTACTTAGCCTAATATAGTTATTTTATTGTCGTGTGCCTACGGTGTGTACGTAAAGATATGGTGGCTGATTTCCATTGATTTCAGCACCATTGTCTAAAGTTAAAGATAGTGTTTTAGTTGGTACCATCTAATTTTTGTGTACGTAAAAATGACCTAGACTAACATTTAGTTGTAAGTCCAAAACACATATCTTTAGCCTGCAAATGGTGTAGCACGAATTGTCTTTAACGAATACGTCTTCCTGGTGAGGATGCTCGGTACCGTTGCCAATACCCCACGGAGCATCTCTCCTCAGACCAACAGCGTGAAACATGTTGTCTGGTGGTAGCTTCAGAGCCGCAAAATGATCCCTCCAGATACCGCATCACAACCACAAATAACAACACATGGACAAATCACATTAACAGAAGCGTGTTTAGAAAGCGGATCTTAGCTTACTTACGATGGGGGAGAGAGAAACATATTTTCATCTATGGTGGCTATCCCATAGGGCGTAGTGAGCTCTCAGGCTTCACCCTGTCACCGTTATAAGTTAGATGGTGATCCGTGTCTCTATCCGTCACCTAAGGTTTCAAGTACGGACCATATGAGGTCCATATCCTGGCATTACCATTTAGCTGCTTTAGGTTTGGAGAAAGTTGCCTTAAGAACACTGCTGAGGCAGCAATGGTGTTGCCTTATTATATTTCCACAGTGTTTGCTACTTTGGCATAAAAAATCTTGCTTAATAGGTATCCGAAGATACATGGGGTATGTATGTGAATGGCAAATTGATTCTGGCTGGCCAGAAACCTGATGTAGTTTCTTGAGATGGTCATAACTATTCTGACGGTGGGAATTCAAACAATTATTTCGATCAGACGGCCATAGAAGTGTAGTCAAAGGCAGATACTCTCTACTTTAATTTAGGAGACCTTAATATGGATGGCAAACTATGAAAATCAGTAGTACCATTTATACAACCGTCTTATTGACCGTGAAGAAGAGTTTTTAATAACCATTCTCCATTTGAAAAGTAACCTTCCTTGGCTAGCTTAAAACCTATCCTATTGAGCTATCATAGTTCTAGGTTTAACGGTAGCACGTCATGCTCAACGACCTTTATGTAAAATTGGTGCGGTTGGGAGAGTTTTTACTGCTAACTAACAATATTGGCAGATTGCCTGATTACATATATATATATATATATATATATATATATATATATATATATATATATATATATATATATATATATATATATATATATATATATATATATATATATATATATATATATATATATATATATATATATATATATATATATATATATATATATATACATTCATTAGGATATAGGGTCGATTCGACCCACTGTGGCGTTTATTTGCTGACACCGTATACAATGCATAATATTATGTACAATATTTTCTTAAAGCAGAGGTCACATCCGACCTTACGGCACCACTTAGGGCGGTACTCTATTTCTCATTAATAATGGTATACATAACTATGATATGTCCCTCTGTGTGGTGCACCTATTTGTCATCAGTGCAGTTTAAACGTCACATGTAGTCTTTGTGCCACTTTCTTGTGGTGTGGGTTGAGGCACGGTGTAGCTGCCACCTGGAGAATTACTGCAGGATGCTGGCCATGATGTTTCACACTCGAAAACAATGAAGGTTAAAGCCAATTTCGGTGGCTAACAGTTCCTAATGCATAGCACAAGCTGAATAGTTCACCGCAATACCGTTATACTGATTGTGCTTTCAAGAGTAACGGATGTCTCCATTGTGTAGAGACTGTAAGTGCATATTATGTTGAATTATTTTCTCAGCACAAGATGATCCACGCCGTTTAGCTCTTATGGCGCGCAAAGCAATGTTCTTGTCTGGACTATGGTCAAAACATAAATTCCATGATGCTGGATACGTCCATTGTTTTCGACCACCGTTTCTGTAGTGGCACGGCAAGTCTGGTGAGACATGAAAAACACCACCATTGTTACCTACTAATTTAGATGGTAACGACCAAAAGTCTTACACCGCAGTGAAGGCACCACTGGTGACGGTGGTCAGAATAAAGGGCCTTCTTTTAATTTAGGTTGTTACTCCTGTTGATCTACCAGGAGTGCATACAAACTTGGTGTGGTGCGGAGCACAGTTGGCAGGAGAGGGAACATGACTGTAATAAGCTGCATTAGTGTAAATTGCAGAACGCGAGCTCTACGCAGTAGGCAGATAGTGAGAATGCTCCCACTCGGACCGAGTCCGCCTCCCTTCTCTCCGAGTTTGGCTTTGAGAACACCTTTTATACTCGGTGAGAGGCTGTGTCAGCCAGCTCAGCCAATCAGAGCGCATATTGTGTGCAAGGTAAGGTAGCTAGAGCAATCGTGCCTAGCTCTCTCTCGTTCAGGCACACGCTCGGGTGATGTATACGCTTAGTCGGAGCTCCAAAAGAGTCCGTTTTAATTTTACGATATCTTCGCCAGATCTGAACCGATTTAATTTCTGTTCAGAGTTTTAAATTCCTCATTCAATTTTAATGTTAATACATACCAAAATTTTTGAGGACCGTCCCATATTACGGAATTGCCATAATATGAGCAAGTATATACATAAGTTGCCAGTCTCCACTGGCTAATGAGTCAATGTTTGTTTACCTCTTATGGCTGTGCATGCGCGTAGGGCGATCTAACGGACTCTATTATTTTATTCTCCTGCTGGAATGGCCTTTCATGTGCAGGCCGTATATGGCCTGCGGAGGGGTGAGCATGGACGATCTGGACCGGGCCATCCCGTATGCACCCGGTGATCTGTGCTACACCACCCCTTCCCAGTTTGGCAAGTGTGCCGAACGATACCGCATCGCAGATCACCGTCCATAGGGCACCGCCGGGCAAGAATTATAGAATTCTCAGGTAGGCGCATAGCCAAGAGGCGATAGAGTGACAGGTGAGGCGCGTATTCATGAGAAGCAGGCACATAGACGTGTGAAAGAGTTTAGGGGCGAGGGGGGGGGGAGGCATACTTTTTATTTCGAATTTTTTCCTGGTTTATATTTGTTCAGGCCGCTTTTTATTTTTTATTTTTTATTTTTTTTGTTTTGATGCGGTGTGTGGACAACTTTATTTAAAAGATGTTTAGACTCACAATAACGTGTGAGGATGCCTTCTTCATGACGGGTATTTTCCCTGTCAGAGAACGCCCAGGCTCCAGCACACCGCATTTTTAACAATATAACAGTAATATATAAAAGTATATTTTGAAACGGTATATTTTTAATATATACATTGTTATAGTGCGGCCCTTTATCGAGAGTCTGCACGAGTGGCTCTCGCCACTCCTTTGGCTCGTCCTGTAATACAGGAAGAAAGGTAATACGAAAAATATAATAATAATAATAATAATAATAATAATAATAATAATAATAATCATATTATTGGGTGACAGGCGGTTCTAGCATTATGCTAGAACGGCATGCCCAACTTACATTTTTATTTTACGGTGGGCCATATCGATACACCGCACACGGTGTGTTTGATGGCATAAACACCGTGAAATAGTATTTTTGAGGCATGACGGTATTATATATAGTCATGCAGGACAACCGTTGTCGTCCTTGGGGGGGGGGGGGCGTGCGGGTTTCGATTTTACAAAAATAATAATAAGAAACATATTTTTTATAAAACAGTAATAACATAATAAGGCATCTCCGTCGTCACACTCTTAATGGTACAATTCCTACTTATTACATTTCAGCTATTTAAGTGATTACAGTAAAAGTCCAAAATTATCCCAGTGGTTTGGGTCGTGCGGTCTATCAAAACGGTCCGTTGGTGAACACAGGTTACCGAAATGTCATGGGTTGGCAGAGCATCTCCGTCAGTCAATTGTGCCTGGTGAGTGATTGGCGACAGTGTGGGTGATGCGGTGACTGCAGGAACGGTGAAGGTTGGTGCAACGGTGCTGCTGGTTCTCGATTTAAACTCTGGATTGGGTCCGGTGACTGGTGCGTTCTTCCGGCGTTTTGCTGCTAACACTAATTGTCCAGCCGGTACCTGTGGAATCTTGAATATTTCCACTGGGTGCTTTATGCTGTGTTTCTTTCCCACATATAGCGTACACGGTTTGGTGGACTTTCGCAACATCGGATTACTAGCCATAACAGTGGAGATGGTGTCCGCGCACAGTGCCATATTCGTCACCAATCGTTCTAGCTGTGCCGTTGCGGGCACGATGTCAACAGTGTTAATAACTGCGGTTGATTGACTCGGTTTTTCTAACACCTTTCTAGATGGTGCAGAAGATTTTAATATTCTGTCTATCTTATGGGTGGTATGCTTCTTTCTTTCTGGCAAGGAACGGTACCGCTAGGTACACAAGTGCACCGAAATCGTTTGGTTTCTAATTGTGGAGGAGAAATTAGTTCCTCGTCAGAGCTCTCCGACAACCATAGATCGTCTTCAAGGGACATCAAGCCATTTTATAGCAACACCGCACGTCTGTTCTCTAACTGGTTTTTCAGGCACCGACTTTTACATTGCAAACATTTTTATTAATAATAGACTGAATATAAAAAGCGGAATTTGGTCTTCAACACGAAAGAGGACTAGTGCCAGTGATCTTCCCTTGTGTTGATTTGATAGTGAAGATGAAGTTACGGTGTGCGATTTCATCCTTTTATAGCTTTTGGTGATGTCACAGGAGGTCGGATAACCATGCCTGATCTTTTTCGATGGGTGATTCGGCTGTTCCACCTGTGAAAGTCATTATTCCGTTCTCGCATTACTGAATGGTTATTTTTGTTCGGATTAGGAGAGACGGTGTATAGTATAAGCCAAAGGGAGCACCTACTCTATCTTATTATCAAGGGATCACCAGGTTTTAGGTGGTACTAACGGTGAACTATATTATTCACGCACATGCCTATTCTTTAATTAAAGTGAGGCGGTTTTCTGTTTAGGTGCTTATACACTTGCCTAATTCTCTCTTAGGCTAGGCGGTCCGTATGGGTAGGTGAGAGCGAGGTTACGTCAGCTGGTCAGCAGCCCATTGACTCCGAGTTACCACCTCTCACCTCCTCTTCGGCTGGCGTGGTAGAGCTGCAGGGGGTTTGGTCGTCCTTTTGTTTATAGTGTCTTAAGCATATAGTGGTAAAACAGTAAGTACCTATCATGTGGCATACTGATAGTTCCACCGTATTAGTTAGATTGAAACTTTGAATTTCTCCATAGTGCAAACCGTTTATAGTACATTGGCCGATAAGAAAATGACTACATGTCATGCTGTTATTTATGACTGGGGGTGGGGTATGTTCTCATCCCGACATCTTCTTCATGTGTTGGTACTTTTCATTACTGCATACAAAACACATTATTGTAAACCCTGCTTCCAAAAATAGGAATGCGGAGCATACGTATAGGAGAATTATTTGTGAAATTCTCTCGGTGTTTTGACTGTTCAAGTTTTGATGCTGCTTTTTATTCAGCCCGCTATTTTCATGCATAATAATTGCGGTAGAACCTATTTAGTTCTTCTTAATCAAAAGTATAACAGTCTTTCTGAATGTACCGTCTTGTCTTACTTTCTTGTCTTCAACAAACTCATGTCTTACAGGCGTCAAGTTACTGACCGCCGTCTTAAGCGTGGCCGTTTTTAAACGGTGTGATGATGGCCAAGCATCCCTCTTCATAGGAGGGACTTGTCCTGTCACATCCGTGCATGAATGCAAGCGGTACAATCCAGCTTAAATTAAACGTGCCACAGTTACAATAAATATCACAGTAATTTGACCGTTGTTTGGAGATTACGTGATTTCAATCAAACTGAGTGTCCGAATTTCCTGACGTGTTGATGAGTGTTTTTAGTGGTTATTTTCTATTAGTCCAGCGCGGTATCAGTTTTATTGCAACAGGGATGCATTGTCGTGGTGTTAGCGGTGACAACTTTAACGGAATTTAAATAGTTTTCACTCCGTAATGGCCGAGCCTTATAGCAGGCGGGACGGAGTTATAATCCTTCGTATGGCTGCCGTACTTGAATCAATCCATTATCGAATTTCTTTTCGGTAGTAAAATCCTACTCCTACTCGTACCGACGGTAGACTGCTGTGTATCCTGCCCTCTTATCAGAGCGGTCTGAATTCACACACGCACGCACGCACGCACGCACGCACGCACGCACGCACGCACGCACGCACGCACGCACGCACGCACGCACGCACGCACGCACGCACGCACGCACGCACGCACGCACGCACGCACGCGCTCACACACACACACACCACACCACACCACACCACACCACACCACACCACACCACACACCACACACCACACACCACACACCACACACACACACACACACACACACACACACACACACACATATATATAAATATGAAACTGTGTACCGTTTTTCGGTTTTATGTCGATCCCTATGGAGGGATGTACCAAGGGGCGCGTAATGGTGCTTTTACATGTAGTTAACCTTTACCACTGTGAAGGTTACCGCATGCTTTTGGTGAAAGGGAGTGTAGGGCGGTATCTGTTAGTACGGTCTCTGTAAAGCATGGTGTTTGGTGCGGGGAAATCTGTATGAAGTGTTTATGTTGGTCGTGTTGTGATTTGGACTATGATCAGTTCTCCACGCTGATCATGCCTATCTGGTGCAGGGTTATTTTTGGGGAATACAGTGAACGGTAAGCTCACCGTTTTATTGTAACGTAGGATGAGGCGGGTTCTGTATGCTATACGTTTCTGTTTGAAATGAATAGGCGTATGAGTGTCGGATGGATGCTAGCATATGCCACATTATGTGTGGTATGTCTGTTGCCTGTCCTCGCTGTATGTGGTAAATACTGTGCGTGTGTGAAGGCACTACTGCGGTACAGATTTTTAGTTTCCTAGCCTGGTGGCGAGTGGTGTTGGTGAATTTGGCATTCTGTGTTTAGTGTCTGTTCTGATTGATCACGGGGATTTGGGAAATGGAATAGGGAATCGGTGTGGGGGCACTGGACAGGAAGGGTAATCTCCCGTTACACAATGGTCTGGCACTCAGTCATTTCTTTTCTTGAGCCCTGGGAATAACCGAGCCGAAAATCTGCGGATCAGGCTGCTCCCACGATTACAGTTAGTTGTTTCAACAACTAGCGTACTGGGGCCAATTCTCCTGTAACCATAGATCTGCTCATGTCGGAGGCATCACGGTCCTCTGACGATTGGGGGAGTGTGAGGAAAATGGGATTGGTGATGCCAGATCTCGGTGTAGCTCCGTGAGGTACGGTTTGGACTGGATTATAGACAGCATATGGAATGGGCATCCCCTGTGGGACGTATGGCACCGCACTCTGGGAAAGGGGTAGGGCTTGGAATGGAAATGGTGCAGCCAGTCTAATCGTGGCTGCTTGGAGCGGGAATGGAGTCGTGTTTGAGACGAGGGAAGCGGTCTGGTATGGCTGAGCCATAGAGGAAGAGCCGAGTTGGCACCACGTTGCGTTTGGCTAACAGTGGGAGCACCTATCTCTGTAGAGAACCTTGTCTGGGTACTGGTGTCATGTGTTTTACTCATCCCGATTTCCGGCGCTGAGCCATCACCAACACACGGTTTTAACTGATCGAAGTGGATGACTGAGGTCATGCCATCTGAGGCACGGATTTGTCAGGTTAGGTCTGACTTCTTACCTACTACCACATATGGGCCTTTCCACCAGTAACTCAGTTTACTCGGCACAGTTGGTGAACGTCATGTATCGTGAACCCAATACCATCTTTCCTACCTCATATGGGTTTCCATGTATACGACGGTAATGCCAGGCTTTCTGGCATCGGTGTACGGTGGAAAGTGTCTCTCTTATTAACTCATGGGCTTGTTCTATCATCTGGCGTATGAGTTCTACGTATAGGGACGGTGAGTTTATTTCCCAGGGGATTCTAGGCATGGCTAGATCCAGGGGTAAGGCTAACTCATAGCCCAGCATTAACTTAGCAGGGGTATAACTGGTGCTAGAGTGTATTGAAGTGTGGTATGCCATCAACACGTATGGGAGCCGTACATCCCAATCACGACAATCAAGGTGTGTCTCTTTAGTCAGCATTACCGCTAGCGTTCTATTGAACACGTGGGTGGTATGGTGTGGTGCAGGTCTTGACTATATGAAACAATTTGCAAAGCCCGGAGATTGGCCGGCTCTCAAAGTTACTACCTTGGTCAGAATCTAGTTCGAGTGGCATACGAAATTGACAGAAAACATTGCTTGTCAGGACCTCAGCTATGGTGCTGGCCTCTTGGTCTGGCAAAGCAAATGTTTTACCCACTTCGTGAAGTAATCCTGTAATACAAGGATGTATTTATTTCCTTCATCCGTTGTATTCAGGGGTCCTAGCACATCTATTGCAACTCGCTCCCACGGTGCACCGGCAATCTTTGTTTGCAACGGTGCGAAGTAGTGGTGCTGGCCAACAGCTCGGAGCTGGCAGGGCACACATTTTGCCACCCATGCCTTTGCACTGTCGCGTATGCCTATCTAGTGGAATCTGGGTTTGATTCGTTCGACCGTTCTCTCTACAGCAAGGTGACAATCATTGTCATGTAGCTGTTCCAGTATCATGACTTGGTACCGTTCTGGTATTACTATCCGGTTATTAAGGTATAAGACACCATTATTTATTTGGCATTCTTCATACCGTTGATAGTAATATTTGGCCATAGTGAATAAGGGACTAACAGATTCCTTGGAAGGGCATACACCTTCCTGGACCCAGGCATACACATCTCGTCTCTGCATGTCTGTAGATTGCTCTTAAGCGAGTTTCACCGCATCCCAGTCCACACATCGGAACTCAGGGAATGCGGGGAATGGTGTTGTGTCTTGTATTATATTGACCACTTCAGGTTCATCCTCGAGTCCTATCCTACTCAAGGCAACGACATTCTCATGCAGTTTACCTGTTCTATGAACCACATTGAAGTCGTAGGCCTGCAAGGATTCCTGCCATCTTGCCACTTGGCCCTTAGGATTCTTCAGGTTCCTGAGCCACCGTAGCGAGGCCTGGTCCGTACACAATGTCTGTACAGAAAATGTTTGTAGTATTTGACAAAGTATACCGCTGCCAATAGCTCTCTTTTAGTGGTTGCGTACCACTTTTAAGTTTTGTGAAGCATATGGGAACCATACTCTAGTACTTGTTCTGTTCAATCTTTGGTGATCTGAGATAGAACAGCGCCTATAGCATAAGCAGATGCATCAGTATCTAAGATGAAATCAAGGTTATGGTTCGGATGAGCTAGTATGAGTGCGGATGTCAAATGTTCCTTTAAGGCCTGCAAGGAAACCTCACACTCCATTGTCCATTCAAATGGTATATTTTTTCAGTGATTTGGAACAACGTTGCTGCGATCTCACAGAAATTGTGTATGTACCGTCTATTGTACTGGCAGAGCCCGAGGAAGCTTCATGTGTCAGTCACAGATATCGGAGTCTTCCATTCGGATACTGCTTGAGTTTTAGTGGGCTGAGTGGCCACTCCACCAGCGGATATTACATGGCCCAGAAATTCAACACTTTCTAAAGAGGTGGCATTTCTTTGGCGTAAGATTCAGATTCGCATTTTGGAACCATACCAGCACCTTGTCCATGTTGGCCAAGGTCTGTTCAAAAGAGGGGTCAAAGACGATAACGTCGTCTATGTAACATACACAGACTTCCCACTGTAATTTGGTAAACACTTGTTCAATCAGCCATTCATAGGTGCCCGGTGCATTGCATAGGCCATAGAGCATCTTACAGAACTGAAACAGGCCGTTCCTGCAAACAAACACAGTCTTTTCATGGTCCTGTTCATCCATGGCTACTTGCCAATGGCCACTTGCAAGATCAATCATATACAGAACCATTTGGCTCTGCTCAACGAGTCTAATGCCTGATCAATTCTAGGGAGGGGATAGGCATCTTTAATGCTTAAATCATTTAAGCAGCGGCAGTCGATACAAAACTGTAGTGACCCGTCTTTCTTGACTGATAGGACTATGGGACTGGCCCACGGAGATGCGGAAGGCTCTATAATTCCAGTTCTCAATATGTCATTGAATTGTTGGTGTGCTTCCGCTTCTTTATGAATAGGAAGATGATGCACCGGCTGCCTCACCAGTCTATTATCACTGGGGTCAATGGAGTGACGGGCTAGGTGAGTCTCACCTAAGTCCATATCACTTGCCGGCACCAGTGGTGCCTTCACTGCAGTGTAAGACTTTTGGTCGTTACCATCTAAATTAGTATGTAAGAACGGTGGTGATTTTCATGTCTCGCCAGACTTCTCAGTGCCACTACAGAAACGGTGGTATAAAACAATGGACGTACCCAGCATCATTGAATTTATGTTTTGACCGTAGTCCAGACAAGGACATTGCTTTGCGCGCCGTAGGAGCTAAACGGCGTGGATTGTCTTGTGCTGAGAAAATAATTCAACATAATATGCACTTACCATCTCTACACAATGGAGACATCTTCACTCTTAAAAGTTCAAGCAGTATTACGGTGAACTATTCAGTTTGTGCTATGCATTAGGACCTGTTAGTCACCGAAATTGGCTTTAACCTTCATTGTTTTCGAGTATGAAACATTGCAGCCGGCATCCTGCAGTAATTCTTCAGGCGGCAGCTACACTGTGCCTCAACTCACACCACAAGAAAGCGGTACAAAGACTACATATGACGTTTAAACTGCACTGCTGACTAATAGGTGCACCGCACAATGGGACATATCATAGTTATGTATACCATTATTAATAGTAAATAGAGTACCGCCCTAAGTGGTACCATAAGGTCGGATGCAACCTCTGCTTTAAGACAATAGTGTACATAATATTATGCATTGTAAATGGTGTCAGCAAATAAACGGCACCATGGGTTGAATCGACGCTATATTCCTAATGAATGTATATATATATATATATATATATATATATATATATATATATATATATATATATATATATATATATATATATATATATATATATATATATATATATATATATATATATATATATATATATATATATATATATGTAATCAGGCAACGTGCCAATATTGTTAGTTAGCAGTAAAAACTACACACATATTTGGACTGCAGTACACTTAGGTTACACTATATATCAACAACAAATGCGTCACAGTATTTTCTCCCAATGGCACCAATTTTGCATTAAGGTCACTGCGCATCCTCTCGCCAGAGAACATGACATGCTACCATTAAACCTAGAACTATGATAGCTCGATAGGATAGGTTTTTAAGCTAGCCAAGGACGGTTAATCTTCAAATGGAGAATGTTTATTAAAAACTCTTCTTCACGGTCAATAAGACGGTTGTATAAACGGTACTACTGATTTTCATAGTTGGCCATTCATATTAAGGCCTCCTAAATTAAAGTAGAGAGTAGTTGCATTTGACTACACTTTTCTGGCCGTCTGATCGAAATAATCTTTTGAATTCCCACCGTCAGAATGGTTATGACCATCTCAAGAAACTACAGCATGTTTCTGGTGAGCCAGAATCAATTTGCCATTCACATACATACCCCATGTATCTTCGGATACCTATTAAGCAAGACTTTAATGCCAAAGTAGGAAACACTGCAAAAATATAAATAAGGCAACACCATTGCAGTGTTCTTAAGGCAACTTTCTCCAAACCTAAAGCAGCTAAACAGTAACACCAGGGTATGGATCTCATATGGTTCGTACTCGAAACCTTAGGTGACGGATAGAGACATGGATCACCATCTAACTCATAACGGTGACTGGGTGAAGCCTTAGAGCTCACGACGCACAATCGGATAGCCACCATAGATGGAAATACGTTTCTCTCTCCCCACCATAAGTAAGCTAAGATCCACTTTCTAAACACGATTCTGTTAATGTGATTTGTCCATGTGTTGTTATTTGTGGTTGTGATGCGGGATATGGAGGGATCACTTTGTGGCTCTAAAGCTACCACCAGACAACATGTTGCACGCTGTTGCTCTGAGGAGAGATGTTCCGTGGATTATCGGCAACGGTACCGAGCATCCTCGCCAGGAAGACGTATTCATTAAAGACAATTGGTCCTATGCCATTTGCGGCCTGAAGATATGTGTTTTGGACTTACAACTAAAAGTTAGTCTAGGCCATTTTAGGTACACAAAAATTAGATGGTACCAACTAAAACTGTATCTTTAACTTAAGACAATGGTGCTGAAATCAATGGAAATCAGCCACCATATCTTTCCGTACACACCATAGGCAGACGACAGTAAAATAACTATATTAGGCTAAGTACACAAGATAATTTTTCTTTCTCTTTGTATGATAGGAGGGCGGCACTTTTTACCGCTCTCCTCTTCAGCTTCAGCATTGAAGGCATTTTTCTTTTGATGGAGGCCCATGTGAAGCATTTTCCTCTCACAAAATTTTATATTCCCTACCTTGTGTAGTGAAGGCCAACATAATTTTCCTACTCAATCTTCGTTACTGTGGGATGTCTCTAGCGTTTGCATGCAAACGGTGGGATTACATCCACCCCTCTCACATTTTTAGAGTTGGCTTCCCACCGGTTGCCTTCTTACAAGGCGCCACGATGTGGTACCGTCGTAAATTTCCTGTCAAACAAATGGGAAGGATATAGTCATCCTTGGCATAAAGAGGTATTGGTTCCCTATTCTTCCCCCAGATTGTTATAGTCAGTCGTTTTTCTCCCTCGGCCGTCATCGATGCGGAACACGGTACTGCACCATCATATATTTCCTCTCAAGCAAACGGTAAAGATTCACTCATTATTGGCACTGTTTGGTATGGGTTCCCCATTTTCCCCCTGCATTCTATGCAGGATGGCTTCTCTCTCTCCTCTCTCTATATTCCTCTGCTCTGGTGTTGTAGGCATTTTCCTCTGATGGAGGCCCGTGCGAGGCACCTTCCTCTCGCAAAACCAATACTTTTTGGCCAGCCTGAGGCGGATATAGTTTAAATTAAACCAACTGATGTGCCATGACCGGAGCTTTCCCCCACATGGGTACCTTTCATGATACTGTCTATATATGACTAGATCGGTTAGGTACCTCTGGCGAGACATAAACACAAATTCACCACTGTCGTTTTTACGTACACCGTTCGTAAGTGACAAACATACAAAAATTGTTTGTCACTATAATCAAGCACGTAACTTTGTGCGCTAGCACCGTTCTTTCCACGTTGGAAATGATGGCTAGACACACCAGGGACACGAACAGGCGCCACGATAGGGTAGTGTTCAATTTTCGCAGCAATGTTTGCACGAGCCCACTGGAACATAATCATTCCACCGGCCCTGGAGGTTTGTTTTTGCGGACACCAGAAATGTGGGGCGACCGCTCCCCAACCCCGAGGCTGGCTGACCAGCAGCAGCAGCAGCATCAGCAGCAGCAGCATCAGCAGCAGCAGCAGCAGCAGCAGCAGCAATGGCAAGCGGTGGAGATACGCACGCCCCCGGTGGCTACAAGTGACGCCCGATGTGGGGCTCCAGTGCAAATTGAACCTACACTTGGTTTCAATTCCCCTATGTTTCAGTCTCCGTTTTATTTCAATATGTATACTTCAGATGAAGAAATGGAGTGTATAAACGATAGGATGGTGGGAACACTTACTAACCCATATATATCGCTCCCTGCTGCGGGATAATAAGCACCCACAAGACAGGAATAGTTGCCTGTAAATGAAGTACCGTTCATCGAAGCTTCACATATGGGTGACCACTATACAACGTTGTCTGACATCGGCAATGAGATCCATTCACCATTGCCGGATGATGGACTACACAATAACTATGCCCTAAGGGGACCAGTAAATACCTCACACCCTGTACGCCCACACGTGGCAACAGCAAGTAAACAATGGCGAAATGCACAGGCCGACGGGCCCGTGTTCCATCAGCAAATAGCTACACCAACGGTACCATATCATAACTTACCATTACGGTACCAACAAAGGAACACAGAACCTGACCTACCACTAACTAATCCACAGCCAGCTTATACTCATTTCACCAATTATCCACATCTCTCTCCAAGTATCCCACAATATCGGGAATGGCAAATAGTACACCCCACCAACCTTACTAGGCCAACAAACCAGGTACCGTTACGAAACACGGCACCACCTAGGTATAATGAACGGTACTGCATGCAGGAGAATCCCTCTCTCACCAATACGGTATAGCTCAGAATTACCGCCTAGGAAATATCAATACCGGCCCAATGACTATCATTCCCGTCACTCTTCAGCTTTTACTCCAATCATGCCTGCACCACCACTGGGGTTTGCGCCGAGCACGCCCTATCACGGTACCGGCCACATCATACGTCCACCTGAATTCAGTGGGGAATGGAACTGGGCCAACTATAAGTGCCAAGTTTAAATCATCAGCAGGACGAATGCTTGGTCAGACCACCAAATGGGGGAGTACCTGGCCGCAAAATTATCGGGAAAAGCATTGCAGGTATTAGCAGACATGGGGTCTGAAGTAACACCGACCTATTTTGAATTGGAAAATGCATTGTCAGAAAGATTTGGTGATATGGCCATTGGACAGACTAGCCATTTACAGTTAAAGAACCTATGGCGACGAAACTCTCCCTGAACTGGCAAGCCGTATCAGGCGATTGGTCGCATGAGCTTATCCCAGTGCCACCCAAAGGGAGCCACTCACTTACAATTGGATACTTTTATCGACGCCCTGAGCGGCGAACCCTCTCTAAAACAGAAAATTTTTCTGCTAGAACACGGAAGCCTACAAACGTTAACAGCCACTGCCATTCGAGTAGAAACCTTCCTAGAATGGGAAAAGAATGCTGAACGACAATTACATCCTATCAATGAGTTAGCTGACACTAGTACAAATAATAGTATGGACACTGCTTCAAGTATGGTAGCCGAAGCAAGCACGGTACAAAACACTCAACCTCAGCAAAATAATGCACCAAGAGGCAGAGACCGTGGCCAATCCCACCGTTGAGGCCACAATAATGCCCCAGGTAGTGGTAACCAACATAAGAATTCCAATGGGTCTAATACGGATGAACGGTTAGAGGAGATTGCAAGACAAATTGCTTCTCTGACCAATCTCGTAACTACCTTATCGACCACGGTACCACAGAACACAATTAGGCCTACAATAGACCGTCCTACACCGACATCCATGCACCCAAACACTTGTTTTGGATGCGGTGAAGCAGGACACCTGAGGGAACGGTGTCCGAACCATCCTCCCTCCGCTACGTTACAGTTAGAGCAAAGTAAGCCAACAACAGAAAATCAGACAAACTAACACAGGCACTGGAGGGAGAGTCCGTTCAGTGCCCGTCTCATAAAACTGACTTAAAAACCTGCGCATTACTCCCTCTACCTAAACATAAGCAAGATTACGACACGGTAAAAACGGTCCCGCAATCAAGGGTACCACAGACACGCCTGGTGTCTGCGGTATCTAATAACACTTCCCAACAATGGACGGCGTTTCAAAACCAGCCGTTCACACACCACTTCCCTTTTTATGTAGAACGGACCGGCTAGGTAAAAATAATTCAACAGAAACAAATTTTATCCAAGCTACTAGGCCAGCCGCTATGTCGCCAACTGTATGGTGTCCTCTAGTGATATGTATTAACCAGTCTCCTCCATCTTCACGGACGGTCTCCTTCCTCAGTAGTACCCATACTGAGCCACACCTTTCGTCGACTTGGATTAAAAAAGATTAAACGTAGATATAAGAGTAGGCCACAAAAGAAGGTTTGTTTCTACTGTGCTTCTACATTGCCGTAGATGGGCCGCCCAAGTGCCCCTTTACAAACATGCCTTTAAACAAACTGCTGCCAAATCTTCCGAATCTCTGGCACCGCTACTACAAGACCAATCAGGCAGCAGAAACGTAAAATTGTTACGTTTTTCACTCAACCACCAACGGCACTTGCCAAAGTTATTGGCAAGCAGACCGTGTATATACAAGATTACACGGTACCACCAACAAGTAATCAGGGAATTAAAATAGAAAAACTCTCTCCCGTGTCGGAGAAAATAATATGCAAATGTGCTTGTTTATTTAGCGGTATGCTTACAAATGCCACCGTAGATACCGGTGCCTCTATCATGATGTTTAACGAGCAATTATACTCTAGCATCCCTACCCATCGGAAACCGCCTCTTAAACCATCCAATCTCCGACTCCGGACTGCCACTGGTACCGATATTCCCGTGGCTGGTATTATAAATGTAGTAATACAAATAGAGGAGTACAAAAATATTAGTGGTGTAGGCATTTCGTGTTAAAAATCGGCAAACAAACTTTTCAACATAATTTGAGTCTACTGATATTAGAAGATCTGTTTGACAAGCTGTATTTCGAATATTTCCCTTTGAAATTTGAGAATGAAAAATGGCCACCACGAAGACCTTAAACTGTCAATATTTCCATCTGTATGCTAGTATATATGTACAATTGTGGTTTAAATATGAATCAATTCCTTACACAAGCATTGACAAATGTTGTGACAATAACCATTTCCATAAATTCACGCAACAAATATAATATCTACAAACCAGACTTCATTAACACTATCTGCGCACTATTCGGATGATGTCCAAAATAGCATCAACATTTATGGTAACACTTGATGTTTACAGATAATAATAATAATAATAATAATAATAATAATAATAATAATAATAATAATAATAATAATACCAATAGCGCGAATGCAATTACTCTATTCATGTGTCTGGCCAACCTTCTGACCTTAGCCAACATTTTAATTGTGCCTAACATCTAATATATTTATAAGTTGATCAGTCAGTCAGTCCGTCAGTCAGTCCATCCGTCCGTCTGTCTATTCATCGGAAGAATTTTGGCATTTTAGGCAAAGGGTAGGCCTTATATCTCAGGATTGGATAATCATAGTGCAACAAGAATTTGACACATGGTTCCTTGCATCATGTGGAACCAGGGACCAAATAAGGGTCGCTGGGTCAAATGTCAAGGTCCCAAGGTCAAAGGTCTAGATACCAAATTAAATGTCAAATCAACCATTGTCATTTAACCTGTGTATTACATGTCAGGGGACGATTCCCCAAACACTATATAATGCCACTGAGAAAGGAGTGACTACTATTGCGAATGCTACACACAAACGTCAAAAGCTTAGAGACATAAAATACAAAGATACAATAGATATACTGTTGAAAGTCTTGGATCATTCGCCTACTAAATCTCTAGTTTTGCGCAAGTACTATTATGCTAGCTAAGCAATTAGAGACAAACTACAGATTAAAAAAATAATGCACCAGAGTGTACAGATGCTTACGGTTCTGGAGATTCTCCAATGACTATAGAAGATGTTCGCGACTCCTCATCATGTCTTCACAGTAAAGCACAAACAACCAATTGGGAATTATGTCTCCTCTGCCAAGCGGCAAGTTGCACCAAAAGATTAGGCAGAGGATAGTACATATAGATACTGCAAAGTTTGATCAGCGTATGAGTATGTATATCGTGTTTCAGGTGCGGGTGACCTGCTTGCCTGCTCCATTAAATTTATCAGAAACACTGCCAAAACTAAAGGTCACAAAACAGTGACAATTCAGACATTATAGTGTGTTAGCTTATCAGTGAACTGAGCCATTCTGCTCAACATGGTGGTGCATTAGAACTAAACGAGGAGTGGAACCGATATTGTTTCATCGCAAAAGAATCTAATGTAGAACTGCCACTATCGTTTATCAGCCGAATGGGTACCTTCAAAGAAAAGTTGGAAACACATTACTGAATTCTACGAGATGACGGTTCTGCACAATCAGGCACCAACAAAGTAACATACTGTACTTGTTCCTGTCAAATTTAGTTGCATCCCTGTTTCGACGATGAAAGAAGCTACAGATGATGAAACAAATCTCACTAGACCAGCATATAAACAACACGAGGAACATGATCTTCATTCTATGATCCATGTTGCACTAATGCTTACAGGTGATATACTTTCACATCTTCCTATAAAGTTGTTGATATCAGTGAACAAAATGCAATGGACTGTGTGCCATACACTATCTACATGTTTCTTAATCTGGAAGAAGATGACCTAGATACTGACAATTGGCAGTCATCGAAACATCGTCGAATCCTTAGTATAGCGCAGGAACTAGTTTACACTGTGGGTGGAGATAAACATCTGCTACCTAAACACAGTGGTCTGTGTAGCAGTCTTCATCAGGCAAGTCGTTCTAAGCAACTCGTCCAGATAGTTCGCAATGCAGGCTATATTTTAAGCTATAGAGATATCCTAAATCTTGATACAGCTTTAGCTGAAAACACACATTCCACGGATAATGGACAAAAATGGAGCCGTTATACTGCCAAACTTGGTCAAGGATCTGTTTATGCACTTCACAACTGACAATATTGACATTAATGAATCCAGTCTAGATGGTAAGGACTCCTTCCACGCAACGCAGATAGCAGCATGGCAGAGAGCGCCACCAACTGGCAAGCTACTCGATGGATTGAACTTTACCAAAATGAGACCTTGCATGTTCCAGAAGCCATAAACACAATCATCTCTGCCAACATATTGAGCACAATTCATGCTAGGTATAAAGATTCTATCCAACGGAATTGTTTAATAGTTCCATAGACGATTCTCCAGCATCAATTAATGCACAAGCTACAGATCCCACATTTATGATTATGAGGCTGCAAGAAACGCTTAAATCTACCTGGACTTGATTCAATCAAATTTAAACTGAAAGCAATCTTGAGAAAACGTCTGTTGGATGATCTACACATCATTCACGCTCCAGCATGCGATATTGACACATTGAATACTGTGGTTCAATGCTTACTTAACATCACTAGACATCTTGACCCAAAACATATTGTGTTGACAGTTGATGAACCTCTGTTTCCAAAATTAATGGAACTTAAATAGTCTATTGTTGAGTATAAGTTGTGCTTATTCCAGATTATTACGCAGGCTGCATGTATGATTACTGTATTCTGCGGCTGTAGTAGTAGAAACATCCTACAGCTACAATCAGTCCTTCTTCGCTTTAGCCCACTGTGTCTTGTCCTCAACCGAAATCCTTAGCTTCCTAAGATCCATTCTTGACTTGAGTGTACCGAGCCCTGCTTTCTCGAGGTCACCTCATAGCATGCTTAGCAGATTTATGCAATGAAGTCCTCTCCTGGGTTTGTATTTGCTGGCTGCGAGTAGGGAGAATGCCAAGGCTCTCTGTCCTGGTGTCTCGTCTGCCATCCTTAGCACATGGCCAAACATGGACCATATTTGCTGGACGACTTTTACAGACAACGGCGACGTATTGCACATCCTGTATAGTGCATCGTTGGAAATTATACTGTCTGGCCATCGGTGTCCAGTGATGGTGCGTAGGTGTTTGCGGTGGCAAGCATCGAGTTTGTCTAGAGCTGCCTTTGGAGTTGCCCAGCTGTTACAGTTATACAGCATCAAGGATGCGCAGGTTGCATTGTATGAACGTAGCCTCTTTATCAAGGGCATCTTTGATCTACGAATCCATAGCTTCCAGAATGACTGGAAAGCTATGTTCACCATGACGCAGCATGCAGAAATGGCAGCAGTACTGCAAAGCAGTGAGCCCAGGATTTTACTTTTCCTCCATGGTTCGCTGCCACGAAGTGGGTCGTCATTTTCTATAGTTTCATGCTTTGTCGATAGGTATATGTGGGTGAACTCTGTTTTGGATTCATTCATAGAGATTCTCAATTTTTAGTTTGCTTGCAGCTATTGGGAGAAGTTCGTCAAGGGTTTTCTTTTCCTCGTCTATGAAGTCCACATCGTCGGCATTGGGGTGGGGTTGGTCTTGTGGAACTTTCCCGCACAGATTTCAATGCGGCAGCAAGGTAACATGTGAAAAGCACCGGAGATAGATCATTTCCCTGTGGGAAGCCGATTGATGTCTCAAACTCTACAGACTTCACTGACCTGACTCGTACTCTCGGCTTGATGTCTGCTAGCTGTAGTCTCACCAGTCGTAGCTCATCTTCATTGCACTTGGCCTGGCGTAGTACATTTAGGATCTTTGAGCGTTTAATTGTGTCGAAGGCTCGTGACATGTCAATGCCCATTTTGTGGAAGTCACAGTGTTTGGACATGACTACCGACACAAGCATGCGATGTCTGCACAGCTGCGTCAACGTTTGAAGCCACTTTTACATGATCAGGTGAAGTAATCGATCTTGTCTCGGATGCGGCATAGAGTAGCATTGGATAGGATTTTCTGTATGCTGTTGAGGAGCACAATGGGCCACAGATTGGCTGGAGGCCCTGGTGGCTTCTTGGGCTTGGGTAGTGCAATAAGGGTGCCTTGGCCTACAGCGTCGATAGGAAGGTGGTGCATAAAAGCTGAATTGAGTGGGTGCGTCATCGGTTTTGAGATAATGTCACTTGCATATTTGAATAGTTCATTGCTCATGCCATCAGGTCCAGATGCACATCCATTTTTAGGGTTTTAAGTGCCATCTCAACGTCTGGTGTTTTAATTGCTGTTAGTAATGGCCTGGGGTCTCCTGAGAATGGGTGCAAGGGATCATCATCGTTGTCAGTGAACTGTTCTTTGAACCATTCTCGGATCGCCTCGGATTTTCCCTGGTCAGTCCCGATAAAGTCTCCTTCAGAGTTCTGTACAGTGAGTGGTGGTGTGTGGTCAGTAATTCTCAGGGCTCGGGCTTCCCGAAACATTTTGTGACAGTCATCCGTGGCAGTGATTTCATCTGCTAGGGAGTCTGCCTGTTGAACAGCAAGATCTTTTCAGCATTCGCTAATGTGGCACAGAATAATATTGCGTCCCCGGCGTAGTTTGGCGCAGTCTTCAATTTGGCCACTTTGGTATATGCGCAGCCATAATGCTTTCTGCTCTGCTGACAGTTTTACTACTAGAGGGTCATCAGTGTACCTAGTTTGGTTGTTTTTAAGAACACCTATGGTGCAGGTAGCGGGTGATTCCATAGATTTAAGTATTTTGGTTAGGGCTTGGTTTGGATCGGAGCTGGCTCGATGGCTTTTTTGTATGACATTTGAGTGCCAGTGTCGCTGATGAGCTTGGGTAGGTCATATGTGACTCTACCCTCTTGCCTGATATGGTGTTTAAATATTAGGTAGATATCGTTCATCTGAAGGCGTGTAATGACTAGCTTATGGTCAGAATGGAGGTATGTGCCTCCATACGAACCAGCGTTCCGAAGTAAGGGGTTTGCTTCTGTCTTGCATACTATGAAGTCTATTTGGTTGAAGACAGGTGTTGGGGCCTTATCGGATGCATACAGCCATGCACTTTCATACGATTTTGGGGCAACATATGCAAGACCATGGCGTAACGGACTTGTAAATTGAGAGTGGTATTCTAGGTCCTAATACAGCAGGTCGTGCAATGACAGGCAAATACTATGCGCGTGCTAATCGCGCCCACAAGATTACACTAGAAGCATTATGACACCTACTCCTTCCACAGTCGAAATTATTTAGAAGATCGCGACGACAAACTGAGAGTGCTTACCAAAAGTTCAACGACCTAAACATGCTCATATCTACACAGTGCTTATTCTGGAACATATTAATGATAATATAGTAGAGAGTTCTGGAAGCAATATATGGAAATAGTGTGCATTTTCCTTCTGTACATAAGAGCACAGCGTGAATGATTATGGGCACTTATATGCCGCGTGAATGATTATGGCCACTTATATGCCTTCCCATGGATCCTTCCTTTAGGTATAATTATACACACTATGTCCGATGGGAAACTGTCTATCTGGAAGAGATGAACCGGCTTCCATCAGAAGTGGCACAAGTATTAAATAATGAACAGTGTGTTGTGCCAGAATCGGATCACAAATTCAACTTGGTAGATCCGGATCAAATTCAGGAATGGCTTAGTGTGACTGGAAGAAAGGTGGCGGTATTGTGGGAATAACGAGAATCACCTCAGCATTGAGCAGATGGGCTTTATCGTTTAGCAATGGGGGTCTTGATTTCATCTCAGAGGGCATGCTGATGACTGACCTTATGACCATATGCACATCGTGTCTACTCCAGCCAGAATAAAACTGGACAATGACGAAAAAGACAAACACATCTCCACACTTCAACGATTTAAAGTGTTCACATTTTCATCATTATATGCCCTGAAGAATAAAGCCAATGACAAAGAGAAAATAATTAAAGCAGACAGAAACCCTATAACAACTAATTACTGCTTATAGTGCACAACGATCGCTTAATCTCGAACAAACTATGCAACATGAATTGATGTTTATCCCAATTTAGCTCGCTACCACAGATGGAAGTTGGAATACAGGTAATAAATCTTTTCCAGCAGATATGCTGACTCCTGGGTCACCGGAAGCAAATTTGAGGGGCGGTGGCAGGTTCCACAAAAAGGGAACAAAATCTGAAATGGGTTTTTTCCTCTCACAGAACGTGAAGGGTGATCGGAGACATCAACCCACCAAGCACCACAAGAGAAAACATTGAATGATGCAAGCTGATTTTCCGCATTCTGAGTTTAATATGATCCATATATAAATGTTAGAGCAATGCTGAGTGAATTTATTTATTCTTTGGTCCCTTGTACCTATTCTCAATTTCCATTATAGTGGGCAATATTATCCTCTGATGCCTGCTTCTAGTCAATTGGACACTGTGACTAAGCGGTAACTTGCCATCTTTCTGGATGTGCACTCATGGTACGTGCATGCGCGCGTCTGTGTGTGCGCGCATGCAGGCGGGTGGCTGTGTGGGTGTGTGTGTGTGTGTGCCTGCCTGCGTGTGTGTGTGCGTGCGTGCGTGCGTGCGTGCGTGCGTGCTTGCGTGCGTGCGTGCGTGTGTGTGCGTGTCTGTGTGCGTGTGCGTGCGTGCGTGTGTGTGTGTGTGTAAGTGAGCGAGCGAGTGAGAGACAGAGCGGGCGGGCGGGCCTGGGTGGAGTGTGGGGTCTGGTGTGATGGGTGTGAGTGAGCAGGCGGAAGGATCATTGTGTCCGCAAGTGGGTACCAGTGTAAAACGATTGGGAAGTTGCAAATAATAGACTGCAATATAAACCAGCCTGTATATGGCGTGAATGGGACCTGGAATCAAGGAACTCGATAGAGGCTAATCAAACCAATAACTTCTAAATTGTTCAGTCAGCAGTTGCGTTACTATTGCGCTAAAAGGACACCGCATCTTAAAACGTTCCTAAACTACAATGCCACAATTATTGAAGCCATGTACCATTGCAATGCTCATCCAATTTTCTAAACAGCTATGTATATTTTTTGTCTTTGCACAATTTTCCTGAGTTATTTGCATATATAAAATACAACATTGCCCCTTGATTTAGTAAATCAAGTGGACAATAGGGTGTATTTTAAAATTATAATTAGCTTGACAACACAACATTTTTTAAAACATAAAAAATAATGCATAACTGTTTAGAAAAGTGGATGAGCTTTCCAATGATGTACCACTTCAATAATAATATGATTCTCTAATTATACTTCTTCATAGACATGGTTTAAGTGCGTCTGAACCTAATAGCGATTAGCGAAGTAATACTATTATTAAATCATCGCCTGGCCAGTTTTCCAGGCAGAATTTCTAGGAGCGATGCATTGTAAGGTATTTGATCAAAATACGTCAATCTGTGAAAGGTGTATTGTGGCCCAATCCCTTCAGCTGTTTAGAGGAGTTTTTTTTAACATGTGAAGAACTGTTGATCTGATCATATGGACCATTCCTGCTTAGTTGTTCTTGATGACTCGCTTAACGAAAAAAGTAGACAGATGCTGGATGGACAGATGATGGACGGCCGATATAAAATAAGTTGATTACTAAATATAGTAAATTATTTAGGGTGTGTTAAATATTCTGGGAACATTTTAAAACTCATATTATTAGACGCTGCTGTTGCCTGAAGTAGCAATGCCCAGTGAGCTTTACCATTAAACTTGTGTGTTGAAACTGAAAACCTGGGTAAACATAGTAATTCCACGTCGCTATTAGACTT
Organism: Chaetoderma sp. LZ-2023a; assembly: GCA_034401795.1. Lineage (NCBI taxonomy): Eukaryota > Metazoa > Mollusca > Caudofoveata > Chaetodermatida > Chaetodermatidae > Chaetoderma > Chaetoderma sp. LZ-2023a. Next base: position 104,542,866 of record CM067360.1, on the reverse strand, counting down.
CTGAGTAGAAAGTAATAGCCTGGGTGGGGGAATGATGGCAGAACATTTGCCTACACATCTCAACCTTCGGGGAGAGAAAATTGTTTGTATTTTTTTCTCCGGTGTATAAACATTTTATGCAAGAAAAAAGATATCTCCAGCTTATAATCGCATATTACGTTAAGGGCTGAATGCCAAAACACGTTGCAACCGAACTTTACTACAACTGCCCAGTCTGCTCTGAATATTCAAAAATCATTTTCGAAGTTCTAAGCTAAAGGTTTTTTTAATGGAAATGGGTAAAGGGCACAGCTGCCCCTGCTGCTTCCGTGCGCAAGGGGCAACGGGGGCAGCTGCCCCCGCTGCCCCCGTGCTTCAGGCACCCCTGGCTGACCCAAGACATTGTAACACCACCAACAGTAACACTTAGTAGAATGCCATGTTTGGTTATACATTGTCATTCATTGGTAATGCAACAACATTCGGTGAATTTCCAGATGCATTCGTAACGTCCATATTTTATATCGGAAAACAATTCTACAGAGTTCACTTGACCTTTAGCAAATATCCACAACACTTTATCAAGGTTGGACCCAGAAAGAAACATGCAGATGGCTCCAGACCGGTACGGTGAGTCATTGGGCTTGGTGGCCCTTCCCAATAACCGGTCTAACATTTTTGTCCCTTAGAGAGAATAAAGATGATTCAGCAAATACTTTTTCAGAGCAGCTGCTGATTCATGCTCCAGAGGCCAAAACAGTTGTAACTTCTGGAGGATTCAATACCAGCGCTGTAAGATTATCAGATCCAGAAATGGATACACCATTATTAGAAGCTAATCATAAAGAAGCAGACACACGTTTTGTCCTACATTCGACTTATTCAGATGTTGAGTTAGTAGTGGTATCATCATCTGACACAGATGAGCTTGTTTTATCAAATGCTCATTTTGACAAATTGCACTGCACTAAGTTGTGGATGAAAGCAGGGACATCTAAAAAGCCTAAATACATTCCTATCCATGAAATTCATCAGTGTCTTCCAAGTAATTAAATGCAAACTTTGCTTGCATTTCATGCACCTGCCGGCTGTGAGTGCGTACCACACTTTGTAGCTTTTAGGAAGGTCATAAGACTGTATGGAAAGCGTTTCAAAGTTACCATGAGCTATTGAGTGGTTTGGATATTGGTGAGATTCATGAGGATGCTGTCAAATCTGTGGAAAATTTATTGGCAGGTTGTATTCGTAAAGCTGTCAGACATAGACAAAGATAAAGACTGTTTAACCTTGTTCTGTAAGTTTCACTCTTAAGAATCTCAACCGACAGCCGATACTGTTTAGTTTCATATCAAACGTGCCTATTTTCATACAACGGTGAGGAAGCAAGCTAACTGCCCTAAGTCTGTACTTCCTGAAATAACAGACATGGGATGGACATACACTAATGGGAAGGTAGTGACAATGTCTCTACCTCCCATTCCTGATGTGTGCTCAGAAATTATCTCGTGCGATTGCTCTAACGGATGCTTAACAATGAGATGCAGCGGCAACAAAATCTGGGTACCTTGCAGAGGGGCGTGTAAATGTCAAGCTGAACGTAGAAACACCAACGAGTAAATTAGTATGACTACTTAAACAATAAAAAATGAGATGATTAACAATGATTATAACATTTGTCTCAAATATCCATTTAGTAATTCAAAGACAACCGGATAAATCATTCTCATGTCACAGTAATTCAGAATCAAACTTCCTTAGAGGTTTAGCTAAAGACTAAATATAATAATATTTAATCAGTTTAACTGCCTTTTGTGATAAATTAACACTCATTTGAAAACAGAAAGGATTTTATTTCAATAAAAATATCAGGCTACACGAATTTTAACTTTCGTATAGCCACTATTTTGTTTTTGGAAAAACAAGGTCAAAATGTCATTTTACAGCTGGGCAAACAGATTTTCTGAAATCAGCAACACCAAAATAGGTTGGAAGACTGTTTGCCAACTTTTAACATGAAATGCTTACAGCAATATTTGCTAGGCACATATTCGGAATTTTGGCCTAGTCTATAACTTACGTGTTTATATTTTTGTTTTGGAAACATTTTAACTTGTTTATGAGCTGTCTCGTATACGATGAAGTAAGTTTTCCTTTAAATGACTCAATTATCGTGACTACGTGTTTCTAATTCCTAGTTTATCTCAATACAGGGTACGTGCAAGGTGAGATATACTTCGAAGCGAGGCCTGGTCTTTGCGAGTTCGTAGCCTCCATTTGTCTAACGAGTTGCTTCTGTTCCTTGCTCAGCATCGGCGCCATTAGCGTGAACAGGTACGTCCATATCTGCCATAACGACCGCTATCGTCGTATCTACAGCGTACGAAATACCGTGTTTTATACCATTGGTCTTTGGATCGCGAGCTTTCTGCTTGAGATGAGCAACTTCTTCGGATGGGGTGACCACGTCTACGATAGGAAAACTCTCAGCTGCATCTACGACCGGACCGCCGATTATTCATACACATTATTCTTCTGCCTTTTCGGGATCGGGGCGCCATTGTTGATCATTACAGCATGTTATATACGAATGTTTTACTACGTCTATCGCGCTAAAAAGAGAATCTTGGAAAACAAAAACGGGACCGCCCTTAAGTTGAAAGGCCAGACTCGGGAATCGCTAAAATTCGTCCGGACATTGTGTCTTATTTTTGTCATCTTCGTTATGAGTTGGACGCCGTACGTCGTGGTTGTTCTGTACGACCGCTATGATGTCCTATCGCCGGAGATCCATACGTACGCCGTGCTTGTGGCGCACATCAACTCCAGTCTCAACAGTGTAATGTACGGTGTTACAAATCGTCAGTTCCGCCGTGCATACGCGCGTGTCAGTGGCTTCAATCGATGCTTCAAGGGCGCCGTTGTAGTTCCTGGTGGGCAGGCGATGGCAACGGGTCTGTCCATGAATAATACAAGCCGGCGAAATGATGCTCAGTTCTTCGCTACTGTAGTTGATGGAGAAACAATAGCTTAACGAGAAAAGTTGTTGCGGTTGACTATGATTTCCAGAATTTGGTCATGTTCCGTATTTAAATACACTGATCCGTATTCGGATCATATTCTGGACTAAGAAATCTTAAGCAATTGTATATATCCTGAAGCAGGGATACGGAGAGCAATAATTTGAGTGGACACACTTAAACGCAGATTACAGTACAGTTCCAGTACAGTACACGGCCATTTATGGAAGCAACGCGCAAGTAGTCACATCACCCTAGGGAAAGTCAGTCGCATGGCCCAAAACAATCCTAACTAGAATCCGCACTTGAGTCAAAAGATCGGATTCCTCCATTCTAGATAGCCGCCTGGACAATCCCCCTAGAGGGGTAATCCGAAGCAGTTGGAGAAAAGCAATGACTCAAACGGCCGCGATGGGTCGCTGATCAACGCGCAGATTTCTTTTACCTTCTGGTGATTAGACAGATTCTCTTGCCTCCGTGGAACAGTTTTAACTGTCTCGCTATAGCAAGCCACCAGACAATAATTTCAATGAGCTATAAATCTTGCCTTGCTGAATAGTTAGAGAACAATTTGACTGAAAGTTGTTGGTGGCTTAGCCACCAACAACTTTCAGTCAAATTGTTTTCAAAATATTTAGCCATCGAGAGATATAACCTTTAGAATATATCGCCTGCAAAAACGGATTAGACAGACGGTTAAAGGCTTCAAGTTTCAAATTTTCGCTTTATTTTCTTACTCCCAGGTGACATAATGGGGGACATTAGAATTATCGACTTATCAACGGTGTATATCATCATCATCATCACCATCATCATCATCATCATCATTATTATTATTATTATTATTATCATCAATCGTCAGCGTTATTATCACCATTATTATCATAATGATTAATAATCATTGTCACATGCATTATACGAATTGTTATCATATAACAAGAATAGCTGTGTCTTAACATTACTAACAACATAATAATGTTGTTATTAATTATTAATGCTGTCTTATAATTATTCTTGCTATTGAAAATTAGTATTGATATATTTCTAATTATTATCATTTTACGAACACTTATTATTATTATTATTATTTTTATTATTATTATTATTACTACTATCATCATCATCATCATCATCATCATCATCATCATCATCATCATCATCATCATCATCATCACCACCACCACCCAACCATCGCCGCCGCCGTCGTCGTCATTGCCATTGTTATCATTGTTTCCTGAGTCTTTCTTGCGGCGGCGGCGGCGGCAGCGGCAGCTCTTCTAACCGATTTCAAGCAAATTGGCTGAAAGGATCATAATGGTAATAGGCTCTAGAATTTCCATTCATAATTTTTATTCAACAATCTTTTTGGTGAAAATCTTAGATTTTATGAAGAATTGGAACTGCTCAATTTTTTGGTGGTCATCTAGGAGTTTCCGAACTCTATCCGTCATATGTGTAGTTAAACACAAATTTTTCAAATGCTAATGGTCCAGCCACTCCAGGCGAGCTTCTCAGGCCCGTGCGCCTCTTGTTTCAATAGTATTATTTTGCCTATAATATTGTAGTATATATCTGTTTCTTTCCTCGGTGTATATGTTGCGATGAAAAGGAAAACGTATTTCATTGTCAGTTTCATGGTAATCAGAACATATCATTTTCCCCTCTATTTTTTACTTGTCCAGCTTTCAGATTAATTGGCTAGTCTATGGTTTATGGTCCTAAAATGGCATAGTGTTCATAAATCCTTTGTTGGGAGTATCGTAATAAATCTACGAAACTGAGACGTTTCCTTTATTTATCAAAAAAACCTTAAGCAGTTTGGCGTAGTTATATATTGCAATGTTTGTCTAACGGGTTTTTTACTAATTGATTTTTTGTATTTATGTTTTCTGAATTGATAACGTGGTCATTTCCTGTGGAGACTAATATATTCCTTATATATATGAATATAATGGAATGGTTATTTTCATACTCCAGACAGATGCAATAAAGTGTAGAAGACAGCTTACTGTATCCGGAATTAAGTATCTTTGCCCAGAATCAGATCGCGTTGCACTTTTTTTAATGTGTAGCGGATACTTGCGTAGGTATCCAAAAACAATAGCATTTGGTGTATTAATTTTAATGCTTAAGAAAATTCTCCGCACCTTAAGTTAACATGTCTTGATTAGAATCTGTTTTCCATAACGCAATATTTCCAGGCATATATCAAAATCTGTGTTAGCATTGTGTCGAAGGGAGTATTTGTTAGTAGAGGTGAGGCGAGCTGGGCCCCCGTTTTCACACATGTAAAGTAGTTGCTGTGTCAGAGTAACCAACTAATTTGCATCATTATCACCTTTTTTCCTTTGCTCTCACGGCCTATTGAAAAAGGTATAAAAACAGGGCCCCAAATCTCCTCCATTGTGATTGGATGCTAGATGTAGAGATTGCCCATAAGCCACTCCCCCTCATTAAATCACGTGCCCCCTGTCATCCCATGAGGTGAGCTTAAAGGTGATTAGCGTAATGATTGACAAGGGTTAATGAGGGTAACTAAGGATGATTGACAGGCTACAGGTGTGGACTCATTCGATTGTGAAGCCCTACCCCCTCGTTAAGTCATGTGCCTCCAGGCATCCAGCACTGCGAGCTTAAGGGTAAGTAGCATAATGCTGATTGATGAGGGGTAATGGGTGTAATTAAGGATGATCTCTCGGAGCCATGCCAAACACTCAAGGGCTAATGTATTGCATAATGAGGGATGACAAGGTTACATGTCTGGACACGTCTTTTCCTGGGAACTCGTGCAATGATGAAGCTCCGCCCCCTCATTAAGTGACGGGTCACCAGGTATCCAATGAGGCGCACTTAAAGGGGTAATTAGCGTAATGACGTGTGAGAGCATTAATCAATTGGCATTAAAGTATAAAAGCAGCATTTTAAAAATCTGATAGGTTAAGAGTTAATGATGTTTGATTTTTGTTTAAACAGTTTGTTCAACATTTATTATAAGTATGAATACAGTATATTTTATGGGTTGTGACGTGCCTGTGGTGCTCGGTAACAATGTACACGTACACGTTCTGAAACGTAATGACGAATTGGTAGTAAACATATGTGAGTTTAGTGTTGGTAGTGTTTACCCCACCAAGTGAGGCGTGTTTATGTATCGTAATACGTTTTGAAAGCTCGCTGCTATGATGCCTGAATTCAAAGAAACTGTGCTTAGAGCTAGGTGTTCCGACAGAGTAGAGCAGATTAATTACATATACAAATTAGAACCTCAATTAAAGGTCACTATCAGCACTA